>JAECUM010048748.1:0-51562 GCA_016617855.1 Megalonaias nervosa
TAAAACACGCGCATCAAAAATAAAATAACAAAATGAGCTAACACAATTTAGAGAGACACTCGGTCGGTTAGAAGTTTCGTTTACCGTTATTGACGATTATATTTACTAACCCTCCGTAGGAAGTTTTATTTCGGTCCACAAATTTGGTCTGTTCAAGAAAAACATAAAACACCCAATCAACGATAACCTTTCTCATATTTTTTCAACATGATTACTTCTCTCTGTCTCAATAATTAATATACATGTGAATACCGACATTAAATATTTGCCTACATTTGAGGTTGTTTGAATAGTTTTGTTTTTGTTCTTTTTTCTTTGATTGCATGATTTGGAATACATTTTCATCTGTCTGTCCAAATATTAGAACTTTAAAATAACATTCTCTCTCTCTAATTCCTGTTAAGGCTCACCGAACCAGCTATACACAGAATATTTTTTCACATAGGTATGTTGAAGTTTTATGCCCACTTTATTAATATGGTTTAGTAATCTATAGCATTGCGAGAACGGAAGAGTGACCATGATATAACTCAAGAAACTCGGTTGATTGACTGTCAGCGTCTTTTCTTATTGAGCATCAAAGTCATGCAGTGCGGGACAATGAAAGCAAGAGGCACATGATTACAAAGAGAAAACCCATGTGAAATCAGTTAAAGGGGAGATCATCAATGATTGTGACAAGCAGATATGGCGGTGGGATGGGTGCAACATTAATCGGAGCTGTATTTCAAGGAAAATATCGTCAACACCATAGGAAGCTTGTCTACCTTGGGTAAACTAAACGATTAAGGAGCCGTTAAGGAGCTCAGCACGGCCACACAAATGTGTTGATTTGTCTCTGCTAAGAAGAGTGTGAAGTAAGACCCGATAATATAGAAGACAGCATCATTATTCTTTGCAAATACAATAGCGACAGTTGCTAGTGCAACAACTTTCGCGGCATCTCCCTGCTGAACATCATTAGCAAATTAAGTCTAAAGAGTCTACTTTGATATTCAGTGGCATCAACGACTCTCGTCATCTCAGTGAAGTTTGTCTCGAAATGATCATTGATCCCATCTTGCTTTATGAGAAAGATTGACTGGGCTTCGATCTAAATCTCATTATTTGTTTGTTCCCATTTTCGCTAGGTACTAATGCCGCGGCGTCTGTTGCTAGGTTGTTGCAGGGCCTCAGAATACAGCTGTGACCTCCTTTGGTCGCTTGTGGCGCTGACAGTTATGTGGAGATGCATTTATGTTTCGAGCGGTGCACTTACTTTGACTGAAGTCTGACCATATTGCATATCCAAGATTGATCCGTGTTGCTGACAGGAATATAAAAGTTGTTACTGATGATAACACTGTTAAGTCGGCGCATCTGATAATGATTAGATCCATATGGAAGACTTGCATTTAGGCTTGGTCAGGAATATGATTTTGTGACGTAGAGATAATGACAGTAGAGTCTTCTATTGTCGTTCATCTTCACAACACCATTATGACGAAGGTGGGTCATGACTACTCTTGTGTGAAAGTCGCACCATTCATCTGCACATGAGATGCTATTCATGGCGGGCAGTGTATTTGGTGGAGGAAGAACTCTATGATACCCCATTTAAATACTACTGATGCATGTGAAGCTAATAGCAACCTTTGTCACATACAGAATTTGGCCAAGCCCGAGTCTCGAACCCAGGCGGACAGAGGTGAGATATGAGTGGTCGTTAATACCGAGCGGTCATGCAGCTACTTGTCCCCCTCCCCTAGCAGGTGCAAGCGTTCTCATTTCGGGATTCGGTTGATGGTGGATTCGTATAAACCTAGTTCTTTGTTACAGAGGACTAGTAGAGAATTGAGTGCGCACACTCATAAGGTTAACTGGGTACTGGGAGTTTAATAGCAGATTCCCAAGACTCTCTCGGAAAGGCTTTTCAGTCATTCCCTTGACTGGGACGTTTACTTCAAAGTCTACTACACTTTCAACACGATGGAGTTAATAGGAGGCTATTTTGTGAATGGTTGCAATGTCAACACTGAGTATGTTAAGAGCGACGTTGGTCACAGCCCTTTGCATAGCTCGTTGATCTCTTGAGGATCTTCGGAAAGCCAGTTGTCAGCGTTCTAACGTTCAGATACCCAATTTATATTGCTGATTGTTTTCTTTTTCTTTTGTTCGTTTGTTTTGCCTCTTGTTGCAGTCCACTTGCTGAGTATAAATTCTTAGCTCCAATTACATTCTAAATTTATCATATTATATGAATGAATGATTAATCTTTAATCAATCTACATATTTTCATGCATTTCAATTACCGAAGATAATCAATGTGAAATATTCATATAGGATGGCTTGACCACAGCTTAAAGAGGTTTACTATAAGAGAAGAGCTTGGTAACGATTTACTTCTCTAGTAGTCCTCTATCATTTCTTGATTGTCCGTATTGCAGAGCAGCGGTGGATTAGTGGTAAGCTCGTCAGACACTGGATCAGAAATCTGCTCTCCCTGGTTGGCTATCGTTGACTGCCTAAGGAGATGAACCATATTCTAATTGCCTGGAAACTATAAAACCTACGTGTGATTATGTGCCGTTAAAGATCATAAATTGTTATTGTTTGCATGATGTTTTCTCCCCTCTTATCTTTCTTATCACTATATTTCTATTGTAGAATGTCTTTAATCCCTCTTATAATGTAGCCATTACGATAATCCTTGTGAGCTTTTGAAGACTTTCGCAACAAATGGATGCCCTCACCAGCTAGTTAACAACGGACTGCCTTGCACGTGCCCTTTTGCTCCTGAAAGGCTCCAGATGACGAGGGAAATTTTCAACGTGTCCAACATACCGCATACTTTTTCCTGCATATTTTACAAGGTAATCCATTTTATCCGCAAAGGTTAATATTTGTTCTCATCCAAGATCCATTTAACTCTGATCTTGTAAGTAGTTTAGCTGCTTCATTGTATGTTGGCTCAAACGACAGGAACACAAAAAGCCTAATTTTCATTTTCAAAAACCAAAATCTACCAACCATCCCACGATACAAAAACGTTGTTCTGAATCCAGGACAATATTTAGTACGATCATTTAGGTTCTCGACCGTATGCTTCCAGACTCAGTCACATACGCCTTATTTTCATTTTTTTTGTATGACTACAGCTGCAAAAGAGCTTGCTAATATATTTATATGCAATAATTGATCAATATTTCACAAATGGTTTTATACAAATTGCTCATATAAATTAATCTTGAATTTTGAATGTCATGATCATTAAAATTTAAATACAAATTACGTGTATTTCAAACAATGGAAGAAAAAAGGAAGAATAATATGGATGTCTTTAGTAAACAGATGAAAAATTTAATAAAGATAACCAAGGTAAAATGTGTATTAGCACCAAACAGTATTTTAAATTGCAAATGTTGATATCATTTTCATGGTGGACAATTATATATAAAGATATTGCATAATTTTGTTGAAAGAACACAAAAGTAAAATTAACTGAACCATTGCATGATAACCTTACAGTGCTGAATATAAATACGGTGTGTATGTACGACATCTAGTACAGCAAATTCGAACGCTACACGAAACCGACTATGACGGATACAGTGCCGTTTTATGTTTCTGTACAAAGAGATACATATTAAAATGCGGCTAGAGAAACAATTCAGTTTGACGAGACGAGCTACTACAAATAAAGATAGTATTTGTTTTGTTCCTCAAATGAATATTAAATACCTTGACCTTTTAATGATTAATGGAACAATATATCCATACAGTAATTGTGTGGCCCTTAAAGTAAGCTGTAGACATTAAAAAGGTCAGTAACTAAAAGAAATCAAAATTAGAAATGAATAAGGATTTTCTATTTCACCAATCTACAACTCACAGTGAGATGGGTATAGGCAGCTTTATTAAAATTATACGAGTGCTCGCTCTACTAGTGTGGATGGTCCTTTTTTGTACGGATTCACCAACACCCGTCTGTCCCGTAATGTTGTCTATTATTCATGCTAAGGTAACATTTTCTATCGCAAAATGCCTCTCCTCTGTACCCAGGCTTTGTCAAGTGTCTTACTGATTTAGATGAAGAAGAGTATTCACATATTAATGATGATTACAATGATGGCTGGTGTTTTCCATCACGACTACAACAGTTGTGGTGGCATTGTTCAAAATGTAACTAACTAGAACGGGAACTTTCAATTGTTTTTATTTAATTCAAGAATGGAAAATTTTATTATAGACCTAAGTATGAAATATAGAAAGTTATTGACAAATTAATTGCCATATTCTTTTTTATAATATTATGACATGTGAAAAAATTAGACTTTATATTTTCACGTGTGAAAATGAAAGTTTTCCCATCATGCGATGTGACGTTTGAATGTGTAGGTATAGAGAAGTCATACCTGCAGTAATAACACGAGTACTTTGTGAACTAGAACAAACAAATAGAAACTGCCTTTTATTTCAAACATGGAAATTAATCTTTGATGAAGAAATATCAGTAGACGCCGTTCGAGTCTCTCAGACATTATTTCCCCTTGCTTCCGTGACAACCACGATAAATGATCATTTTCTTTTCCTAAGGAAATACCGGACATATTTCATCTTGTAGTCAACTCGTGGCTTCGCCAATCGTTAAAATATCACGTTTTTCTTACCACACGATTAAATATACGTAGAGAAAGAAACTTTCATACACACATATCTTTTGTGTTAAACATTATATAATATTTGATCATTCTTCACTATATAAGTATATGATAAGATTAACAAGATTAAAGTACTCTCAGATTTAAACACTTAAGGATATCGATGTAAATTACAATATTCTCTCGATCTGTTACCAATGTTACATATACATGTGTTACAAATATTACATATACATGTATTACAAATATTACATATACATGTGTTACCAATGTCACATGTACATGTGTTACCAATGTTACATATACATGTGTTACAAATATTACATATACATGTGTTCTGTGTGTATCATAAAACGGATACATATTCAACTTGCAACACATGTTGTTGCTGATCATGAGCTATACATGCTTTAATCATATTCGACACTTATGTTTCCTGACATTTAAATACAATATAATGACTTTGATTTTTCGCTCCTGGTTTTCAATTATTGTTGAATATTGGAACAGTACCGGCCAAGAAATATATTATGATTTACTTTCTTTGCAAAAAATAACAGTGATTCCTATTGATATTTAAAGTCGAAATTGTAGCGCTAATTGTAGCTCCAAAATTAGGAAAAGAAATACAACTTTTAAGCATGCATTTATATGCAGTCATAGTGATAAGGTTTCCATATTCTGGAACCACTCATTTTAACACCAGGCAATGGATAACAAAGCAAAATAATTATCTTTTCAAAACATTATATTCTTTAAAACTTTTGTTTGCATGTTGAAATTATCGGAAATGTGAGGTGAGAGACGTTGATTTTATATTGTTGTTGCTGTCATTATTATTATTATTATTATTATTATTATTATTAGCAGTAGTAGTAGTAGTGGTAGTAGTAGTTGTTGTTGTTATTGTAGAAGTAATTTGTAATATTAGTTTCCACTATAGATCTTTCATGTTTATTTTTTCTACCCAAACTAAACAGATCAAAACAAAACTTTATTGAAAACAAGCCTACTCGGGCTGGAAATATATGCCATGAGAGTCAAGTGAGATCAAAGTTCTGTTATTTCATAAGCCACCAATGTCAAACCTAAATCTACTTAGTAGCGTACTAGCCTCAAAACCCCTTGAGGTCTTCATTCACGCCCCAGGTGCCATTTACCCTAAGTACTCCACTGGGTCTACTAAATCCAGAACGAGGAACAATTTGGCATTTGGTTTCAAATGATTTGCTTTCAAATGCTGTACAAAGGGACGAGAACAGCTCGATAACAAGATTTAAATCAGCTTTTATTTTTAAAAGTAATAATGCGTTGCATTGATTTAGCACGTGATAATAATTCATTCAAATCACTGCATTGACATTGAATGTTGTTGTTGTTGTTGTTGTTGTGGGGCTTGACGCCATTTTTCAGCACACGATAGGCTATACATGGCGGCCAGTATCAATGGTGGAGGAAGAAACCGGGAAATCTCCGGAAAGAACCACCGAACCACGAGAAGCTACTGGCAAGCTTTCTCACATATCCACATTCGCCGAATCCTAGACTCGAACCCACGCAGACAGAGGTGAGATGGCAGTGATCCGTAACGGAGATCGCTTTAGACCACTTGGCCACTCGGGGCCGACATTGAATGTGAAATTGGAGCAAAATGGTTTTTTTTTCCTCATCCCGGTGTTTTATAAAACGTCACTTGTCTGACCTGGATAACATTGTACCGCACCATTGATATAAATAGCAAGGGTCAATAAAGACCGTTACTAAAAAGTAAATTTAGATCAATAACTGCGACGACTTTAATAAGTGTTAGAACATTCTTTCTCGAAATAGCATTTTCAGCTAGAGAAATATAATTCAAACACTGAATTACTGAGAGTTTTATTTTTTTACCATACCTTCCATTCGATAGCAAACGACTAATGCATCAACAAATGTCAAGGAAGTTTCTTCCCTGCGTATTCAAACATTTGTCCTTGACTTATAAGCTTTCCTTATAAATCTTTTGATTGGACGAAGGAAACTTTGTTCAACAATCTGCAGCTGTATTATGAACATCCGGGTAACAGACAGATATGGATTATCCACTTTAGAGTCATTCCAAATGGGTGTTCTCTCTCTCATATCTCCCAATAGAAACACTGGGCAATATGATATACAAAGGGATGTGATTTCTTTTTCCATCGTGTCAATACCATCATCAGTTAAAAATAAGAATTTTCAGTAGGTAAATAAAGAAAGCCTGAAATGAGGTTAACCCAAAGCGATTACCTTGGATAATTTTTAACCACATTACACACTCACTAGATAAAGCCATAGACACATACAGAGCACAAGACTTGCTAACATATTTTTGTCTCCTTGTTTGATGAATAAATCCATATCCATTTTCCTTCTTCATCACCATCATTATCGTCATCACCACCACAAATACTGTCTCCACACCATAGCTATTATAATCACTGGCGTCACCACTTTGTTCTTTTCTGTCACTGCAGGGTAGCTACCGTTATCATCTGGAAATCAAGCAAGCCGGACAAGTAATCGGATGTCTGACAGCAGATATTACATTGACGGAATCCGCGTCCGGGTTTTTATTTGGTTGAAGGATTTACTCGCATAAATGACTTTTTGATGCAGAATATAACGGAAAATAAGACTTATTTTATCCGTATCGATCAATTGTTCTCACTTTCCATTGCTATTTCAGGGGTAGAAATATTAAAGGAATCAACAAGAGGTCAGAAGTCTAGCAAATTGTGTATTACCGTAAATTTTATACGTACGTTACTTAGTATAAACAATTCACACAAAATTACGGATGCAGTTCCTGTTGATATTACAGTTGACGTAACAAAATCGAACACTTAACTGCAAAAAAAGAGATGGCTATACCAAGATTTCCCATTTTATCAATCCAGGCTTCTGAGCAAATTTAAATGCATGTGGAAGAAAGTTACGACTGCATGAGATAAACCTAACTACTGTTTTAGTGTGATGTTTACTGAAAAGAGGAGGATGAAAAATGACAGGATTCTGCAGTTTATTAATATTAGTATTTCTGGGCAACGTTCTGCCTTTCCTCGGGAGGAATTATAGTTAGTATTCTTACGTGTAGGCTCGTACAATAAAAACAAGAGAAAAGAGTGAAGTCAACAAGCTTTGTATATTTTAACAAAATAATTTATTTCCCTAGAAAACAATGTTAAAATTGGAAATAGGACTTACCGTTTGTGAATATAATCCAAAGTTTAATCCTAAGATTCAAAAATACAACTCCTATCACTAATCTGTTCTAATAAAATCCAAGTTCGAATCTCGATGAAATTCCAATATGGAGACGATGACGTCAGAAGAGTGGTGGTAACAGATCCTCGACTGAATCACAGTTTATGTTTCAGTATAACTCCAGAATAAATTTCCACTGAATTTCTTTCTCCCAGAATTTTTATAAAAAAGTACACTTGTTTGGTTTTCTAGAGAATAAATTCTTAAATTCCAAAAACAAATGAACTTCAAAAACAATCTGGCTTCAACAATTGAAACCTCTCGAGCCATCAAGTTTTAAAATACAACTGAATAAATTTAATACCAACAGGCTGTTTTAAGCCTCGACTTTAGGTCACATGGTACTCCACGTGATAGTCTGCGCGATTTACTACTTTGAACATCGCAATAATATAAAATGCCATTTGTCACGAATGCAATAATAGCCCTATCTAAGTACCAAATTCTCGCTCTGAAAATATATAAAATAGAAAGGCTGTTTACAATCCAGTTAATAAGTGGGTCGAAATGACCTTGGAAATAACCAATCGTTATCACTCGATGTTTATAAAACCGCGCACCAGGGTGAACTAAAAATAATGCTAATTTAACACCTTTTTCGTTCTATACAAACAGAATTTACTTGAAAAAAAATATCGAATCCCGTGGAAATAATCATTACAATAAAATGAAATGAAAGAAAAATAAAATAAAAAAGAATTTTAAAACTAACACACAAGCAATATAATTAGATATACGTAACACTTCCCCCATAAAGAAAAAGAAAGATTTATATAATGAAGCTCTCTTTTGGCCATATGTAAATTATACATGAGGTAAACAAAATTACATAAGAAAATTCTTATCAATTATATAATGTGTACATGAAATAATATTTATATACACGGGAAAGTGCATCTGCAATCAAATTGTCTTTTCCCTTGATGTGCCTGATGTTGAGATTATACTCTTGGAAAAACAACCCCCACCTTAATAATCTTTGATATTTATTGTTCATCTTGTCGATGAAAGTAAGTGGGTTGTGATCACTAAACTCAACGGCCGGAGAAGGAGCTGAGCTAATGTAAACTTCAAAATGCTGTAATGCCAATATTAAAGTCAAACATTCCTTCTCGATTGTTGAGTAATTTCTTTGGTGCTTATTTAATTTCTTAGACTAGCACATTGGGTGATCAACACCATTTGTATCTTCTTGAATCAATAATGATCCAACCCTAACATCACTTGCTTCCACAGATAATTTAAAACATTGATTGAAATTTGGAGCTGTGAGAACCGGCGCACTTTTGAGTATGGCTTTTAATCTATCAAAGCTTCCTGACATTTTTCAGTCCAAAGAAACTTGTTTTTCTTACTTAACAAGTTTCTCAGAGGTTCAGCAATGTTAGAAAAATTGGAACAAAACTTTCGATAGTATCCGGCCATACCCAAAAATCGCATTAGTTGCTTTTTACTGAGAGGCACAGGGAAATCAAAGATAGCCTGAACCTTAGCATCGATAGGTTTAACTTGACCATGTCCCACAATATGTCCTTAAAACGTTACACAAGCACGGCAGAACTCACTTTTAGATGAATTGATTGTCAAATTTGCATCAGTGAGTCTTGCAAAGAATTTCCGAATCGTGGCTAGATGTTCTTTCCAGGTGTCTTGTAGATGATGTCATCATCGATGTAAGCATCACAATTATCTAGACCAGAGGTAATCATATTCATAAGGCGTTGAAAAGTACTTGGGGAACCCTCCATCCCGAACGGCATTACTTTATATTGATAGAGTCCATTTGGAGTCACAAAAGCCGAAATTTCCTTTGCTCCTTCCGTTAGTGGAATTTGCCAAAATCCTTTCAGAAGGTCAAATTTGGTGACGTATCTGGCATTTCCAATTTTATCAATACAATCATCGATTCTTGATAATGGAAATTAATCTGTTTTTGTGACACTGTTTACCTTCCTATAATCAGTGCACATACGGAAAGTTTTATCCGGTTTCGGAACAAGTATAAATGGTGAACTCCAATCACTTTTACTAGGCTCTATGAAATCGTTCTCCAGCAAATACTGAATTTCCTTTTTCAAATATTCGTGTTTGAGAGGGTTCATCCTGTATGGCTGTTGTTTCACAGGTTTTGAATCTACAATTTCAACGTCATGAAAAATGTTTTTTGTCCTTGTAGGGATATCTGGAAACAAGTGCTCATATTCGAATAATAACTGTTTAAGTTCATTCCTTTCTTGTTGTTGTAAATGTAAAAGTTTCTGGTATAGATGTTTCATAATTCCGAATTCCGAAGATTTGTTGCTCCAAGATCAACAGTGTCCGATTGAATTTCTTCACTTAAATCCTCAGTTGGTAGGACAGGTACATCTAAATTAATTGCATAATTTACTTGGCTATCTCTTTCAATATACTCCTTTAACATATTGATGTGGCAAAGTTGTTTTTGTTTTCGCCTACAAGGAGTATTTATAATGTAATTTAAATCATTTACTTTCTTTTCAACCGTGTATGGACCATAATACTTGGCCTGAAGTGGATTTTGTGGAATGGGCAAGAGAGCTAGAACTCTATCACCAGGCTGAAAACTCCTATCCCTTGAGTTTTCATCATATCGTGATTTCATTCTGGACCGAGTAGAGTGCAGATTTGCTCTTGCGACCTCACAAGCCTTTGACAACTTGTACTTAAAATCAGAAACATAATCAACAAGATTGAGCTCAGTATCTTCATTAGAAAGAAGTTTCTCTTTCAACAACTTCAAAGGTCCACGCACAGTATGTCCGAAAACTAGTTCAAAGGGACTGAATCCTAAAGATTCTTGAACAGACTCCCTAACAGCAAACAAAAGCAAATGAATGCTTTATCCCAATCTTTGCTCGTATCAAAAGCAATATGATCGAATCATATTCTTTAAAGTCTGATGAAATGTTTCTAAAGCCCCTCGCCTATCAGGGTGGTAGGCAGAAGATTTAAATTGTTTAATGCCTAATTCGTGTATAGCTTGCTGAAAATTCCAGACATGAAATTTGAACCTTAATCTGACTGGACAGATTTGGGAAGGCCAAATTGAGTAAAACACTGTATCAAAGCTTTTATTATAGTTTCAGTTTTAATATTCCTCAAAGGAATTGCATCTGGGAATTTTGTTGACGCACACATAATGGTCAATAAATATTGGTTGCCTGACTTGGTCTTAGGTAAGAGACCAACACAATCTACCATAATTCTGCTAAATGGTTTGTCAAATGCAGGAATAGGTTGCAGATGAGACTTAGGTATCTTCTGATTGGGTTTTCCTACCATTTGACAAGTGTGACAAGATCTACAAAATTTACAAACATCACTTTTGATTTTTGGCCAGTAAAGGTGAGTCAAGATCTTGTGATAAGTTTTATTTATCCCTAAATGACCAGCCAGTGGAGTTTCATGGGCAAACTAAGTATTTCCTGTCTGCAAGTTTTTGGAACTACAATCTGATATTTTACTGACCACTTGTCACTAGCAGGTACCTTGGGAGGTCTCCATTTTCTCCTAAGAATTCCATTTTTAATGAAATAACAGACAGGTACTTCAGTGGCTTCAGTTTCACTAATGGCCCTTTGAAATAAACAGGAGATCTCAGGATCTTTTTCCTGTTCGACGACAAGTGATTGTCGTTTATTACCCTGATTAGAAAAAAGAGAATGAGTAGTTAACAGAGGATCACTGTGATATCTTTTGATTGATCCAAACAAGGAGTGAAAGAGACCTCATCAAAAGCCTGACCACTGCATGTGTCAGCTAAAGGAATAGTTTCCTTATCAACGTCATTCTCAAGAGCTTTTTTTTTGCCATAGCTCTAGTAACTGCACAAGCTGGGTATAAATCAGGGTATTTTTTTCAATAGGATCAACATTCTGATCCAAAGAAGGCTTGTCAGTTACAAGTGGATTAACCACAACCTTGTCTCCAGCTAGGTCGTTGTCTAGCAAAAAATCAATGCTCTCAACGGGTAAAGTAGACACTATACCGACTGTCACAGGTCCTGAAACTAAGTCTGATGACAAATTTACAGAATGGAGAGGAACATTAACAAAGCCGCACTCTACTCCCTGAATGAGAACACTCTCATTAGAACATGGCCTCTCAGAAAAAAATCAAAGTACCTGATAATAAAAGACTCTGAGAAGCTCCTGTATCCCTTAAAATTTTAATAGGGACAGCATTGGCCAAATCACCCAAGAATGATATAGAACCGTTCGACATGAATGGTTCATAATTCTCCATAATAAAGTCAGACTGGGGTTTATTAGACCCAACAAATGTGTTGCTTTCAATACATGACCATGACCTTGACCTCTTAGAACTAAGAGCATTTTGGATAGGTCAATTTTGATTCTGATGCCTATATTTCAATTTGAATCAATCAGAAATGACGTGTCCTTTTTTCTTGCAATAGGTACACGTAGGAATAGACAAGGATTTTGAATCAAGTTTATCAGAAGCTTCGATTTTTAGAAGTTGTGCCAGACTAAGATTTAGGAGGAGTCGTATTGGGCTGAAATGCCTTTCTACCAATAGACTGCTGAGTGAAAGATTTGCTTACAACAGGAACTTTATGAGTTAAGGAATACTCATCAGCAGCAGGAGCAGCATTTTCCAAGGTTTCAATCTTATGCTATTCAAGTTGATTCTTAATATCACTAGGAACACAGTTTTTAAACTCTTCAAGTAACACAAGTTGTTCAAGATTTTCATAATCATGTTCAACTTTTTTGGCTAAGCACCATCTCTTAAATGACTGTCCTTTTTCTCTTGCAAGTTCAACATATGTTTGCCCAGCTTCTTTTTTATAGTTTCTGAATTTTTGCCGATAAGCCTCAGGGACTAACGCATAACCTCTTAAGATGCACTCCATAACCAAATCATATTTAGAACTCTGTTGTACTGACAGGAATGCATAAATATTTCGGGCTTTGCCAAAAGGTACACATTGCAATAACTGAGTCCAATGCTCCCTTGGCCATTTCGAATTTTCAGCAACGATTTCAAAATAAATGATTTATTCGTCTACTTCCTTTTCACTAAAAAGGGGCACTAACCTGATATTTCTTGTAATGTCAAAACTTGAATTTGTATGTGAAGTGGAAATGTGCTTTTCACTTGCCAGCTCAAATTCTTTCATTCTAATTTGAAATTCCCTTTCACCCTTCTCTCTTTGTAATTGTAACTGTTTATCTGTCTCTCTCTCTCCTCTTTCTCAAATTGTAATTGTTTATCTTTCTCCCAATCCCCCCTCTGTCTGTCTGTCTGTCTCTCTCTGTCTCTCTGTCTCTCTGTCTCTCTCTCTCTCCTTATTGTAATTGTTTATCTGTCTCCCTCTCCTGCCTCTCACTCTCTCTCCTCTTTCTCAAATTGTAATTTCATTTGTTTATCTTTCTCCCTAAACTGTCTCTCTTTCTCCTCTTTCTCAAATTGCAATTATAATTGCTTCTCTTCTAATTGCAACTGCATTTGCTCTTTCTCTTTATGAAGCTCGAGCTTCCTTAACTCCAATTCCATCGTGTATTTCTTTTTTAAGTCCATTACTTTTATTTCAGAGTCTGATACCGACTTACTGACCGAAGCCAAAACACTTTTGTCAAAAACTTCTTCTCTACCAAATATTGAATCAAAATATTTTTAATTTCTTGTTTCGTTAAGGAAGATTTTGCTTCTGAAAGATGGTACTTTCTGGCAAGTTCAAGCAACTCATCTTTTTTCAGACTATCCCACTGCTCCTGAGTTGGACTACAAAGAAAAGTTTCCACTTTTGATGACATTGTGAATGAAAGCCTGTTGTTTTCACTAAAGATTTCAAACAAAATGTAAAATAGTACTTGGGATTTAAAAACTAGGGGAATTTAAATTTCAAAAAACACATTTCTGCAATATTTTAGCCAAACTTCATATATCCCAGACAAGCCCCCAATTTTCTCTTGTTCCTTGTAGGCTCGTACAATAAAAACAAGAGAAAAGAGTGAAGTCAACAAGCTTTGTATATTTTAACAAAATAATTTATTTCCCTAGAAAACAATGTTAAAATTGGAAATAGGACTTACCGTTTGTGAATATAATCCAAAGTTTAATCCTAAGATTCAAAAATACAACTCCTATCACTAATCTGTTCTAATAAAATCCAAGTTCGAATCTCGATGAAATTCCAATATGGAGACGATGACGTCAGAAAAGTGATGGTAACAGATCCTCGATTGAATCACAGTTTATGTTTCAGTATAACTCCAGAATAAATTTCCACTGAATTTATTTCTCCCAGAATTTTTATAAAAAGTACACTTGTTTGGTTTTCTAGAGAATAAATTCTTAAATTCCAAAAACAAATGAACTTCAAAAACAATCTGGCTTCAACAATTGAAACCTCTCGAGCCATCAAGTTTTAAAATACAACTGAATAAATTTAATGCCAATTGGCTGTTTTAAGCCTCGACTTTAGGTCACATGGTACTCCACGTGATAGGCTGCGCTATTTACTAATTTGAACATCGCAATAATATAAAATGCCATTTGTCACGTATGCAAGAATAGCCCTATCTAAGTACCAAATTCTCACTCTGAAAATATATAAAATAGAAAGGCTGTTTACAATCCAGTTAATACGTGGGTCGAAATGACCTTGGAAATAACCAATCTCTATCACTCAATGTTTACAAAACTGCGCATCAGGGTGAACTAAAAATAATGCTAATTTAACACCTTTTTCGTTCTATACAAACATAATTTACTTGAACAAAATATCGAATCCAGTGGAAATAATCATTACAATAAAATGCAATGAAAGAAAAATAAAATGAAAAAGAATTTTAAAACTAACACACAAGCAATTTAATTACATATACGTAACAGTATAACCCTTGAAAATTCCGGTATTCAAGACACAAAATGTTGTGTTTTTCAACTAATGTTTTTACTGATGGACGAGAACTCTCTTCAGAAAATGGTAAAAAGCTGTAAGAAATGAAATACAGCTATTACAATGAAAAAAAATTACTACATTTACATTAAAAATGTAACCATAATACTAAAGCAATCTGTAAATGCCAATGGAAATAGGTTCGTCATGTCTTTGACACAATTGTAAAATTCATGATGTGCATCTGTACTTTAAAACATGCTCATGAATTAATGACCATCATGTGGTACCATACCCTGAAATTCACTAATGAATTAATGTCCACAAGAGGCCTTCATACTTGTAAACAACGATAGGGTGCTTCCAAATAAACATCTTTACCGTGGCTAAATGAAGATTTTTATTAAAAGAATGTGAATATTAACACTCACACATACACACGCACAATGGTTTATGATGAATCCAACACAAAAAGGGGTGTCACGTGCACTTGCATGACACATGACAGTGCGTATCGTCAACGATCACGATATCAGAAGTCACTTTCATCTTCAGTTGACATCAAGAGCGGAAATTAAATCTTTGAGTCATTTGCAATAATTTACGAAGTTACTGTGGTGGGCTTCAGTTTCAACGATGTGAGCTTTGAAAGCGTGTTCACAAATTGCTCGACGTAGTCGGACCGTCTAGAGAGAGTTGTATGCACAACATCAAAACTTTGCCAAATCCTCCATACAGTCCTGATTTAGATCCGAGTGTTTTCTAGCTGAATCCCGTTATCAGAGGTTCGCTGAGGGGCAGGCTAACTGAAAGCCGCTTTTCGGCAGAAAGTGTATTTTTTCACCGTAAAACAGCTTGCAAAACAATGAATACATGTAATAACTGGATATGAATCAGACTGGTAAAGTGGGCAGGTGTGGGGACCGCAGGAACTTTGAGTGGGGGCCTGAACTCTAAGCAGATGCACTGACATGTTGTTCACTAATAAAGAACTTGTGCAGCTCTTTAATATTCAGAACCGTTTAATTACCCTTCGCATGCTATTTTTTTTATAACTATGCAACAATATGTCTTGATGGAATATAATCTAGGTGTGTGTGTGGGGGGGGGGGGCGGGCTTAAAGTAAGACACGGGTTCCTAACCTGAGCCTGTTTCACGGAAAATTCGATCGTAAATGTTGTTAGGGATAAATGCAAAGTGGCTTTTTTTCTGATAGCAGTTGTATTATTATTAATAATACGAAATGGAAAGTCAGAGTTTGCATGTCAAAGTATTGTTTTAAATTATGTATTGTGTCTGCATTTTACACAAATCTTCTCCATTCGAGATGGAGAATTCAATTGAAAGTAGTAATCACCTGCAGCTTCTGCCTATGAATTAACAATACTCGAAGGTTAATAATTATTAACCATTATAATATTTTCGATTTTGTATTAGGATTTGTATATGTTTATCAAGCACGTACATTGTTCTACTCATAAAATCATTATATGGAAAAGCCGTTTATTGTACTTCTACAGAATACTGTAAAGTACGAGTGGTCTAAGAGTATATAATATACAATTTCACATCAAAGAGGGAACGAAAAGATGACTGTATGTTGTTTCCCCCAGATTTCCAAGGATCTTAAGACAACAGTCGTTTTCATTCAAATGGTTCTATGGATCGAGCAAACATATAAAAAAATAACACTTCTCCGATTAAGCTAAGGTCTACACATTCACAATACTTTACTGTCACAACTGTATTTCTGTTCCTACTTCACGCGTATGATTTATCGGTGCGCAAGTCTAAGCTGTAGATCAGTATATTATATTATTTTATGCAGCAGAACACTAAATATCACTCTATCACTTCATACAAAGAATTATTCATATATCCAATTTATAATTATTTACAGGTCAGAAACTGAGAATGTCTCAGGAAACACATATATTAAGAAATTGTACATTTAACCAAACTAATCCCTGCTACTATCAAGTCCCGTCAATACTGTTCAGAAGGATGCCGATACTGTGCAATCGGGCAATTACTCTGTTATAGAATATCTTCAACACGGATTCCCACTGATCAACGAAATGCTCACTAGCATATGCAATCATTGTAAATGTAGTCCTAATTATAGATAGCACGTGCCCTATGTTTGTTACAATATTCCTCCGTTTATAGCAATGCAGCTTTGATTAAAAGAAGTATATACATAGTCAAATATTTAATTTCAAGAACGTTTGTTTAAGAATTAGTGCGATTATTTTAAAATCGAAATTCAAATTGACGAATCAATCCATTTTCAACGCGAATGGTCACAAGTCTGAATTGGTAACCATACTGTTGGGCATTTTGGACTTCTGAGAACTAAAATATTATAAGCAATCTTTAAAACTAACGATAACTTTCAGGGACAATTTAGTCGTCTTGACTAGCATCATTCTCGTGCAATGCTATATTAATTTATGTGAAGAATTTGCTATGATAGTTCACACCAAGTAAATTCGCAAAAGATATATTTCAAAATAATAAATATCATGCTAAATTCATTAAATTCATCCAAATAAATGCCAGAATGGTGTTGGATTTCAGAACGTTTGCGGTAAGGTTTGACATCTGTCTGGGTTTGTTATGATCTGCAACGGAAGTTTCTACTCTTCCTTCCCAATGATACGAGAGCTATTATTTTGCGAGACTAACGTTATGTCTTTAGTATGAAAAATAACGCCATATACAGAAGAAAACGGTACAGTCAAGTTACTTATTATGAAAATAACGCCATATAAGTAGAAAACGGTACAGTCAAGTTATTTAGTATGCAAATTATGCCATACAAAGCAGAACACGGTACAGTCAAGTTAATTATTATGAAATTAACGCCATATACAGTAGAAAACAGTACAGTCCAATTACTTATAATGAAATTAACGTCATACACAGTAGAAAATGGCACAATCAAGTTACCTGCATGAAAATTACGCCATATACAGTAGAAATGGTACAGTCAAGTTACATTTATCAATCTGCAGCATTATAATCAATGTAATTCTTACAGGATACCCTTATATTGTGGGACAGCTAGT
Source organism: Megalonaias nervosa (assembly GCA_016617855.1). Classification (NCBI taxonomy): domain Eukaryota; kingdom Metazoa; phylum Mollusca; class Bivalvia; order Unionida; family Unionidae; genus Megalonaias; species Megalonaias nervosa. Next base: position 17,887 of record JAECUM010048748.1, read on the forward strand.
CGAAACGTGATGTACCATATTCGGTAATGTTTTGATCAGCTCCAAGAGTGATTGTATTTAAAATTTACCCTTGAAAATAAAATTGAGCAATGCCAGACAGAAGAAATGCCAAATAGGTCGCTCTTATGTGACTCGATCTAGAACAGTTAGTGAAAGTAGCTCGTATAGAATTACAAACCTTACCATGTCAAATGTGTCAACAATTAATGTAATGATGCCTCAAGTGGGAAAAATTTAATCAATGTCGAAATAAAAGCTATGCTAGTTTAGATGGACTGAAACATATATAATTTGAGAATGTCACTTAATGGAATGTTTAATTAATAAGAATTAAAATTGCAGAACTTATTTGCTGAAATAAATTTTCAGCTGGATTATGCAAAAGTCTCTTTATCGTCGTAAGGGATGGATTGAAATGCAGACTAAATAAACCTGAAAAAGAATGCAGTTTCATCCTGTGGGATACAGTGTACATATAAACCTTTGTGACAGGCACAATAAATCGGTCAGAGTACATATAGATCCGGGTCAGGGGCACATAAAATATATGTCACAGTCTCAACAATGTGTCAGAGAACTTGGAAATCTGTGTCAGTATACATATAAATCTGTGTCACAGGCACACAAAAAATGTTGTAGTACATATAAATCTGTGTCAATGTATATATAAATCTGTGTCAGGGGCACACAAAATCTGTCATGTGAGAGTACATGTAAATCTGTGTGAGAGTATATATAAATCTGTGTCCGTGGTACAATAAATGTATGTCAGACACACACAAAACAAATCTATCAGAAGCACAAAAGATCTTTGTCGAAGGCACCATAAATCTGTCTCCGAGTACATATAAATCTGTCTCAGAGAACATATAAATCTGTGTCAGAGGTACATGCAGACAAAATATTAAAAACGCAGAGGAAAGGGAAATCTCAATCTCAGAAACAAAATAAAGAAAAAATGTTTATAAAAAATTGCTGATATTTGAAAAGCACATTAAAGAAAAGAATCTTCTCTTGTTATTAGATGTTAGATTCAGGAGGTAACGGAACAAAACTTGTATTACTTACAAATCAGGATTTCGAGCATTGCACACGAAAACAAAACAAAACAAAAAAGCTTACTGTCTGCAACGTGTTTTTACGTTGTTGTTTGTTTTGTTTCTTTTTGGTTTTGTTTTTTTGGGGGGTTTTTGTTGTTTTTTTTGTGTTTTTGTTGTTGTTGTTTGGTCTGAACGTCGGACTTACAAGTGAGCCACGTGCCACAGACCAAAAGGTTGCAACGTTTAAAGACACAGGCTAAATATTGAAACGTTAAAAGAGCTGAAGTTATCTATTTTATTAAGCACTACGAAACTCAACACTCTTTTCGGTTCTGAAAATAATAATGTTAGTAGTAAACAAATAGGGTTTCTAATTATAGCTAAGGCTTTATTTTCCTTTTTTCTTTGTAGAATTCATAGAGCCGCAAACTCTCGATAGCTGTTAGACATTGTATAATGATCATGTTCAGCAAGGTTCATTTTTTAATCAGGTGCTTAAAAATGCTGAAACTAAAATTGATGTACGTTCCCTTATTGTGGGAAGGTTTTAAAGCAGAAACATGGTTTACAATGTAAATAACTTCATATCTGAAAATCGCTAACACATGTAAAAAAAATAAACCGAGATTATATAAACTTTTTAAACATTTTAAACAATTAAAGCTCATAACTACACGGTTGCAAACAACAGCATCAACCAATTAATTGCATTTAATACAAGTTTTAAATTAGAACTGTGCAACTTCCAGCATTTGGTTTCTAATAGAACATATGGCATCAGGGAGTGGATTTACTTTAATAAAAACAGTCGTCTTCATCTATGTGATTAAAGCCGTAGTAATTTCTTCTGAATTATTCTACCCTCACGTGGTTTTAATCAAACAATCTTGATGATGGTTGTTGCGGAAATCGGACATATCCTGAGGAGGCATTGATATCAGTATCAGATTGTGTGATGAGTGTGTGTGTTTGTGTTTGAGGGGATGGATGTGTGGAGGGGAGTGGGTGGATGGGTATGTTCATCTACTTAATACAACATGTCCACATTGTTTCCGGTACCATGCCTGATTTTAAAAATACAGAATATGCTTCTTGAATCTCAAAGATAACTGAGATGAGAATGAATGTAGCGGAAAGTACTTGAAATGGAAATTTCACATGGAAATGAAATGTACAATAATAGCAAAATAAAATTGTTGCGCAGTGATACTCTTAAATGTACAATAGTAACACTACATTAAGGTGCTTATTCATCTTAAAAATTGTTTAGGATTCGCAAAATATATTTGTTATAGAATCTTTAGTCATGTGCAAGTTTATTATGTACAACAACCGTTTTAAAGTTAAGTTGGTTTGGCAGGGGGAGGTTTACTCGTTTGAGCTCGATTTAGGGCACAGCAGTATGCAGGGAGGTTGAGTGGCACAGTAGTGAACTAAAACATATTCTCAAAAGAAAGCTTGCTTACGATGGATATAACTTTATTGAATACTTGAAGTGCATGCAGTCTAATAAGAGTCCCAGTATACAGAAAATGTTACCTACAATGGTTCATGCTAACCTGGTATCAGCTGCCGCAATGCTGACAGTGGCAGTTAATGTTGCAAGCACCATAAAACTAGTAAATGCAACTTTTTATGTTATACATGCTTCACTTTTTTGTCGTTTCTGTATGTAAGTTAATAAGAACAATGAAAGAACATTGTTTCTCATACATCTCTTTTTCTTGCAGTTATAGATGCCTATGAAATAAAATGCATTAGACAGTACTGTAGATTGTCTCCATCATCATATTAAGTATCATGTAACTGTTTTAATAGACAAATTGGTTTCCGCATTTAAAGCAAATATGTATTAATAGTAAGGGACGTCATCATCATCACAAAATTGAAATAATCAATCAATCAATCAATCAATCTCTCTCTCTCTCTCTCTCTCTCTCTCTCTCTCTCTGTGTATACATATATATATATATATCTATATATATATATATATATATATATATATATATATATATATATATATATATATATATATATATATATATATAACACTGGAAATGACCCCCAGGCTTAATAGACTAGAATGATGTTTGTTACAAATAAATATTGGACCAATGTTTGATTTTTAATGGAAAGAAAATTAAACAAACGGAAATAAGAAGTAAGAAGAAACATCAACTATCTCAGTGTATATCGAGGGAAGTGAAATGATATTACGTTGAATATATCCCAAAGCTTAAAGACTTCATTATTTTCAATCAAATATTTTAAAAATTCAACTTAATTTTACAGAATATCAAATTACACAATTTAATGGCATATCACATTCGTAAGATTTTTGCAGGTTTACCGCTTCAGTAATATGCGAAAACTGAAGGATCTGAGAACCACCTAACAGCTCTGTTAGGAAAGCCATCTTAGACCATCATCTTCTGGCAAACAGGGTCAAATTGTTATCACCATGCGAAACATCGGCATCTGATATCTTTTAGAAATTGCATAATGCTCGTCTTTTCATTAAATGCTTTTAAAACCACAACATCTTTTAATAACTGTTCAAATTAGTCAAATGCTAATTCCAATACATTTTCAATCTGAGAATTAATTTTGCATGGAAAACATTGATAAATAGTTTTAACGACATGACATAAAAGATTGTATGACCTTTCAGAATTTTGGCTTCAGCAAAATGCCAAATATGATATTGATAGCCATATAACCCATATTTTAAAAACGCCATATCAGGTATCATACCACAGTTAATTTCCTTCTCTGCGTTGTACATTTACTCCTATGACTAACAGAACTTTTTAACTTTCTGCATACACTAGGCAACCTTTGTGCATAAGTTACTAAAAGCTTCATAAAGGACTGACATGGTCTCCTTCGTGCATTCTTAAGGTAAATAGGCCGACAAAATGGAGGTGACCAAAAACAAACGACCTCAATGAGAGCAATTTAGTGGACACTTAACACAGCAGTATGTTCATTGCAGAGCTGGCGATATTGACAATCTAAGTAATTTTTTTAAACTTTCAAGTATACCATAGCATTAACAACATAGCTTGTAATATTTTATAATAAGTCAGCTGTTAAACGCACCATTAAATCTTGGTACTATTTCTTCCTGAATAAATTTGGCATGGCGAACATAGAAGGGAACTAAGTGTGTTTAAAGGCCATTTGGTGATCATTAGAGTTGTCTCCCTTACTCCATTAAGCGCTATCAGGAGTCAGTCTCTCTCTCTCTCTCTCTCTCTCTCTCTCTCTCTCTCTTTGTGAAGTTATGCATTTAGGTTACATTGATCTTTTTATTTTTTCCTCCTTATCTCCATTTTATGTTTCTCTACGTTTTTGTCTGCTTGCATGTAGGAAACCCAATGTCATGATGGTGCTTATGTTCTCGGTGTTTTCCTTTATTTTGTCATTTATGTTCATTTGTACTTGAAATTTATTTACCTGGTTCCTTCTTGCTTGATCAAAAATGTTTTACTTTGATGCTTATATTTCAACCCTGGCAGATATGCTTTAAAATTTATTATTATTAATGCAAAGAATTACCTGAAAATATTGATTTTAATTTAACATATGACAATAGTCTGCATCACCATTTTATGCTTATTTTGGTATGCAAAGAATTTTTTCCTTTCATATGTATTGAAAATTAGTAATGTAAATGGATGTACTCCATAAAAAGCAAACATATTTTTAAGAAATAGTTTGAGATTTTAGTATTTTCTATGGAAATTATTTGAAGTTACTTGCCACATTCCACAGCATTTTGAAATATGTCGTCCTTCTACTGTCCCGTCATTAATAACTACGTGATAAATTGTATTAACAGGTGTGCATGAACGTTTGACAATTTATTTTTGTCTAATCTTCCGATATACGCATGCGACATAGACATTATGTACACTATGTATGGGTATATAGTATAGGTTCTTCCTTGTTCTCTTGTTTCTGCTTTGCGTGGATGTGTTTACTATTTTCTGTTGATGTTTGTACACAAGGGCACTTCCGAACCTTCTCGTTTATCTAGCATGGATGAACAGCTTCGTTACATGTGAGGATTGTATATCCCTCTGTTACATAGAACACAGACATTTATTAAAATCATGGAGGGATAGTAAGTTTACGATTACATTATATATATATATATATATATATATATATATATATATATATATATATATATATATATATATATATATATATATAGAATATATGTATAGTATGTACGCTGTATCAATGATATACCACGAGATGTATAAATGTTTCATTAAAAGGAAACGAAACTTGCTGAGTTTCCTTTTAATGAAAAATTTATACAACGAGTGGTATATCATTGATACAGCGTACATACTGTACATATATTTTATTTATATCACATACAAATACATATATTTGCCCTTTGAACGGAGTTCAGATTTACTACAGGCAGCTGTGTATTGACCGAGTGAATGAACTCCTCACATGCCCGAGTGTGTCCGCTATAAAATGTAGTTCTATGCCTATTGTGGCTATTGACAATTACCTTGCATATTGATAAGTTGATTGTTTTCTTTTTTTGTTTCTATTTTTCTTCACATTGATTAAATGAATATAATATATACTTATGATATAAACATGAAAGATAGTTTTAATGATAAAAGTAGAGCACTACATAAACACACAGCTGCGCCATTCACATGAACGCTGCCATTCACGTACCGGCGCTTGGGAATTAATGTGGAATATAAACTAAGCAAAATGACGAACCAAAAAGAGGTAATTAAAATATTTTAATATATTTCAGTTGATCAAAGTCATTATTCTGCTCTAGTACCACCAACAATTTCTCTCTCTCTCTCTCTCTCTCTCTCTCTCTCTCTCTCTCTCTCTCTCTCTCTCTCTCTCTCTCTCTCACACACATCCTTTGGTCGGTTTGACTTAACTTTTACCATCATTCGTAAGTCCAGAGATATCGTGGGATGACACAAATGAAAATCCTCTACGTTCGTCGTCATTTCATAGATGTTAGCCCGTATCTTGTTACGATGGTCCAGAGAGAGAGAGAGAGAGAGGGGGGGGGAAGGGCTTTGGACATTTTCATATTTAACTAATAATAATCGATTTTTAGAAAATTATAGTATGTTTAAGAAACAACGACAAAACATAACATTAAATACATCACAGTATGTGTACCACGTAACCGAGGAATTTATAATGGCGACCTGGTTTGCAACTTTGTATCATTGACAAACACTGTCGATAAATCCCAAGGAAAGTGCACACGTATCGTTACGACGAACCATATTCTTGTAGGTTACTTGGTGTAATTTCTATTTCAAGGTTTCAATCCGGCCCAAATTCGTTTTCTTTCTCACTCCACATTTCTGCATAGTTTGTCTGTTATGCATGAGAGTGGAGGGGGAACAAAAATCAGAAAGGATTGTGATGAAATGTGTTCCATATTAAATTCATTTAGAAAATGAGGATTATTAATACTTTTTATCGTTATTTTCATACGTCACTAATGATTAATATGTGGAAATTCACCATTGATCTAGAATCAACTGCAGACGTCGCTAGAATGTTGATATATGCGTATTATTGCGCCATGGGCGGATCATAATTTGATATACCAATAGTATATAAATGTACACAAAGTAATAGATGTCAACTGCAGACATTCTATAAATGTACACAAAGTAATAGATGTCGCTATGGCTCAGATTTCTAGGTGAATACAAATAATTTTCAGTATCCGCAACAAGTTGATATAGGCTGGTTGAGACATAATACATCTAAAGGTATAATTCATGTAGAAACAGCCATGTAGAGTTTTGCAAACACAACGGCTTTTGTGTTTTATGTGTTTGTTTTGTCTATGTTTTTATATGCCTTTGAAAAAGACTCATTAAGAGTCGAAAGCGCTCAGGCTAGTTAGATACTAGTTTTGCACTGTTCGTCGTGAGTTTATTGCATATATATATATATATATATATATATATATATATATATATATATATATATATATATATATATATATATATATATATATATATATATATTCAAGAGATATAACAATTCTAAAGACTGTTCAGTGTGTTACACAATATGTGTATACCCTCTTAATACATTGTAGATTGAAACTTTAGGAGAGAACATAACATTGAAAAGTAAAATGGAACAAATTCGTGTCAAAATGTCAAAATGTGGAAACTTGCAGTATCCTCGACGCAATATAAACCAAAATAAATTATCACTAAAGCCATAATATCGAACCCCTTGCATTCTGTAGTTATATTGGTTATTCTTTTTTTCTCCTCGGGCAGCTAAAGACGCTATGTTAGAAAAGTCAGTTAGGATAGGAGAAATATTCATTGGAAATCAGTATTACAATCAACATGACGATCAAGCAGACCTATAACCATGGTATATAATTGCCAGTTTCTATTGCATACTTGTTTCTTTTATTCATTTTCAAGTTTCAACATCCCATGATTTACACCGTACCGATTCAGTCTGGCTCACAAATACATTTGAGATTAGTGAGACATACAACAGCCACTGCCCTGTGTGCTGACCAATGAAAGTATTTGCACCTGTATTTAGATTTATTTTATCTAACCAGATCAGTTCTATATATAATTCGTTCATTGGTTGCTTATCGCTTCATGCAGTCCAACAATGATGCCTAATGTTGCGAATATTTAATTCGTATTGTGTGCTGGACCTTTGTCCGTAATTGAAAATAGAGTTTTGCCCTACTATTCTCTTGCTTTTTGTAATGCTTATACGAAATAAAAAAATAAAAAAATAAAAAAACATGTTTCACTGATATGACTGTTCAAGATCTAGCCTTATTTACAAACTTTGTTCTGGAAAACAACCTGGTCATTTTATTGTGTCTTCGATATTTTTGTATGGTTGTGGCAAACAAAATTATTCATTCCAATTTTAGGTTCAGTGTGGAATCACTGTTGTGTTTATATAGAATTTGAGATGGATCATTTATTTACATAATTCGTTGGAATTACAAAGTGCTTATTGACTCTTTAGACTAAATCACTTTTTGGGGATTATTCTGAATTCATTCAAAGACATCCGGTTATAACATCATTGTCATCCATCCACTTAGTGACGACTATTGGTAAATCAGCACATTCAATACTGGAATTCATTCCGAATACTCCATCCTTTTGGACCTGTGATATGCCATTTAATATTATTTGGAATTTATTTCACATTCTATGAGTTCCTCCTAAATTTATACTTTGTAATTTAGAGAAATTAATTTTTAATTTTTGTTTTTACTAAACGTATTGGTTTCGATCTTTGTTACTTAGTTTAAGACCAAAGAGTCGTAACACTAATATTGAATTTCTACAATGTAAGACACTTTTTTTAAAATCTGATGAATGCATAGAAAAGAAACAAAAAGTAATACAAATGAACAAAATTCCCTTCCGAGTTGTTACTTGCTATATTACAAGTGTGGCTGAATTTTGGTAAATATTTTGATCCAATCTCAAATCTTTACACTTGAATTGTTAAAATATCTGATAATTGAACAATTAATCGTTTTTTGGAGTAAAATCGTTACTCTTTACAATACACCTTAAAAAACAGAAGTAAACAAGTAATCTCTCTCTCTCTCTCTCTCTCTCTCTCTCTCTCTCTCTCTCTCTCTATATATATATATATATATATATATATATATATATATATATATATATATATATATGATCTGAAGTAAATCTCACATGACCAATATATCGCTATTCATGTAATTATGTTCTCTTCACACAAACTATGGGATCTGATTTTCACTAAGAAACATGTCAGTTATCTGAGTTCAACATAGACTGACATCACAATTTATCATAAATAAGCGTTACAGGATAAATGCCCTATCCGTGTGTACTTAAAGAGTCATTGCAAAGGATTTATTACACAGAAGTTATATCCGCTTTATAAATATAAGTTTTATTAAATTTTAGAAGTCGCATATGTTTTCTCTACCGTACAAGCTCAAACACTAATTACTATGCATTCTATACAGTCCATATGTTGACTCGAACTTGTCCTAATATATAAGGTTAAGAAGTACAACGAAGTACATCATGCTTCGCTCAATTCTACTTACTGCTATCTGGAACTGCGCGCAAACGTTGATTCACTATTTAGCAAGAAACTCTACGTGAAATGTTTAAACCAAACTTGCAATGTAAATGGCAAAATAATACTGTACAACATTATAGCTATGAATATAAACGTATCATTTTGCATCTTACAAACATGTTCATATAAATTGGTATAGATAAATGGAGAGCAGCGCAAAAGAATTTCAAGAGGGATTTGTTACATGTGAGCTAATGACATGAAACGTACAGAAACCCGAGGATCGAACGGAAATTAAAGTTAAGTAACCTCACTACTTTACTATCAGGAAGTTTAGTTCCATTAATAATAGAAATAAATACTGATTTTAGCTTATGAGGACCGAAACAATCCAACAACATTAATGATCTTTTCTATATATCCTTCTCAAAATAATGACAACTGCATGAAAATTTTGCCGAATTAGAAAGATTTTATTAGTCATCGGATTCATCTCAGAGACATACTCTAAAGCCCTCTCTGAACTAAAACAAATTTTGGTATAAAATCTATCAAAACTGGTAGTCACGTTTATCATACAAACGGCGCTTATTAAAACTAAAGTTTGCCCTTGACATAATCTCCATACATGTGCCAACTACGTGCATTTGTTTGACCCCAAACGTTATAGGATCGGTCCAGTCACTTCTAACATCCATACGTTCTCAAGCGTCAGATAAAACGTGTGGATAGTAGAGTAAGCACAATGAAGAAATGTATGTCTCTAGATTATATTACAGCTTTTACATTTTGAAACTCATATTCTTGTGCAATTATATATTTTTGTGGTTAGTAATAGTCCTAACAACTTTGCAAAACATTTCGCCTTTTCGAAACGGTTTCGATCCACTTTCAATGATAATTTAATAGAATGTGTTTTAAGGTACTTTATCCAGTAACAATATAATTTCCATGCTTTGTAGTGAAAAATTATCAAGACTAAATCTACGCAACTAATCTACTAAACACGCTAATCACTTTGATGAATTGGCGCATCATTAATATTTCTTTACTCATATCTGCGCCAATCTTATTTACGATATGTATTTTTCTCTATATTGCTATGTTTAACTTAATGTTATCTGACATGGGTCTTAAAACAATACAGTATTGGCCAGTCTATGTCATCCCTCCCCCACCCATCATGCTTTATTTCTCTCTCCCTCTCCCCCAATCCTCTCAAACACGCCCCCTGATAAATGTTAAGCAATATTCATTTTTTGTTGTATGTTCCATTAACAAAATACAACACTTGAGATAAAAAATAAAGTGATCACGCGTTTCACGAACTAACGCTCAGTTTCTTCACGTTGAACACTTATCTTTTTAAAAATAAAGCAATAATTTGAGAGTTCATGTGGCTTGAGTTTTTGTTGTAAACCCAGCCGAATCATGTCTGAAATCCCAATCTCAATAGATCAGTCACACAATAGCCGATAATGACGATAACGCGAGTTTCTTCATTTGGTCCTTGACGAAAACGGAGGCTTCTAGTGCGTGTGAGAGTGTATTCAAATCAATTGCATCCCGCCATAGCCTGCTTAGGTCTCATGTTGCATGTGAATATTATTCTGTATGGAAATCTTTTCAAATTGAATGAAAATATGTAAATAGTGAGTTATAGTCTGAGGATAAATGCATTTTTATAACTGGATATTATGCTATTGATCCCGTCCCCAAGAGGACACTTTATATTATTTGCATGCGTTTAGTTTGCCTTCTAATTTAGATTCTCATTTTTATGTGAATCATTTATGTATGTACTTCACCGCGTGTATTTTATATTATTACATTATATTCGTGTTTATGTAACTCGAAGATGTTTTGCTAAGTCAATTAAATTCCATGTTGTACCGTTTACATAGCTTTTCGTTAAGTTCAGACATTAACAATGTGTAGATTAATAAAATGTATGTGTCCGTGACCATGCAATTCTTTAACTTACACAGTCTATTAGTGCTTTTTTATGATATTTTTATTGTTTATAGTCCGTAAAATACACTTAGCTCACATAGCTAGTGTGTATTATTATTTTGCCCAAACGCCAATTGTAAATGCAGCTTTTCAACTTTGAGTTAGATTCCGACTATGGTTTCCGAGGTAGAAAATTAAAGCTAGTGTATCATGTGTCATAAAAATAACGTAAAACTAAATTAGATTTTGTAAAATTAAATTACCTGTGATGATAGTTAGAGGCTGACAGTTATATTAAATAATAAACCTCTATTATTTTCCTCTACGTATATTTCGTCAACTCATTGACTTACTAACAGTGAAGAGACTGGGATGCAGTTTAGGTAATGTCCGTGGTATGTGCCACGGGATTTTGAGATTTTATATTAATTTTTAAGGACGAATATATCAACTAGTATGGAATAAAGATAAGGAAGCGACATGGAAATAAAAATTAGAAAAGAAATCATTGCCTATATAAAATGATCATGGTCTTTTTCATTAGCAATATGCTGGAACAACGTGGGTGCAGATCGAAAATATTTATATAAATCAACAGTGCAAAATATGCATAGCATTAACAACTGCCAGCCCTCTTTTCAATACAATTTCGATCCGAAAATAAAGTTGAAGAGTGATAATTGTCATTAATATGCAACACACTTTTTTGGCCTCAAATTCAGCAATACGTGTGGTCAGAAGAGACAAATCCGATCAATCGGCTAATTACACACCAAGCATCAGTGGCTATTTTAATGACATCAACCACTGTGACGCTAGAAACGTAAAGTATTTGGAACCTTATAAAGGACATGGCTTTTGAATACCGTGGGAAGGGTTTATTGGGTAAAGTGTCTTCTGTATTCGAGTATAACACCTTTTGTAGCCCTGACACGAGAAACGCATGAAAGTACAAGCTTTCTGCCCATTGTGCGGCTATGGCCGGATGAGAAGTAAAAGTGATGAAATAATAGTATCCCATTTTGGGAAAACACGTGAAAACACAAAACAGTACCTCGAGACCTGGTCTGAGATGGATCAGGAATAATTAAACCAGTGGCTCAGAAGAAGAAGAAGAGGAAACTGTTCAGAGTTAGGGATATTGTCAAGTATTTATCGCAAATGAATCTAATTCTTATAATCTAAAGCTAACATTTCTTAAAGCACTTCAATACTAGGCTGATGAACCCAAAAGTGTAAAAAAAAATAAAAAACAACTTTGATCCTATCAATTGCTTACAGAATGTAGCTCTGATAATCACGTTTGTTCTAACATTTTGGTTAAGGTATTTCCGGACAAATCTCTCAATTCTGCAGGACGTGTTGTGAGATCTATAAATTTGGATGGCTACAAAGTGTCTTATATGTTCGAAAATCTCGTATCTCAAGTACCTCAATTACCTCGTATCTCAAGAATATCTCTCAAGTAAAGCAAATTAGTATTTGACATAACATCAAGTCGATCCCGACTAACATGTACATTTGGAGGTTCGACTGTGCGATCATGTCTACATTGATCCAAGCTAAATTCTTCAGTATCCCAGTCCATCTTTTGTTGCGTTTACACTGTCAAAAATATGGCCAACACAAATATGGCCGCAAGAGAAAACCAGTCTGTCACAGAGTGTCACGACGGATAGTCTTGCACTGAGAAAATATACTGTGCAAATTACCATGGACACTTTTCCTCTTCTTCTACGCTAGTCTAGAGTGACATTAAACAGCAAGCATTAAAAACAGTTCAAAGTCTTGACACCTCTGAAACCTTCCAAACACAGAATGATGCAGACTACGCCAATCAAAGCCACAGTTTTTAGCAAATGAGAACCCAAACTTTACACAAAGAAAACCCCACTTAAATCCAGCTAAAGAACAGAGCGACAAAAATGAGCAAGTTACCGAACAAGGATTTTACGACAGAACTGACAGCCATACTGCAACGATAGAACTACGTTGAAAGATCTAAAACAAAACCAAAATTCCAGCACCAATTTCCACACTGAAAGACTTGAAAAATCTTGAATTGGCCTTGTTTAATATCCTAGATCTTTACGAAACATGATTTGCTCAAACAGTGTATAAAAACGTATTCTGTACTGTTGGATTCTTAAACACACTGGTATTAGTTATAACAAAAGGGGCCGATCAAGGAGCCAAAGCTGACCCTACACCACACGTGTACGAAAGGAAGATTCCATATGCTGAGTTAAATAATGAAATAAATCAGCATGTAATGTACACTTGGCAAAACATGCTCCGCAGCATCATGACTAGAGAGCGGCATAAAGCACGGAGATATGGTATTATGTCGATCCTATGCAGGATATAAATACTTGACCCCTGTATCTATCATGAAAGGTGATTCTCGATCAAAATGAATATCTGTCAGTTTCCGCTGACAGCAGAAATGATTCTTGAAGGAACTGTATTATGACGTATCTCCAGAGAAAATACGTTTATTTTACGGGAATGCGGTTTTTATAACAAATTATGACTGCCCATTTGTATTACATAAACAGTTTCATTTTGTGTATTTCATGCGTTCTCGTCGTTTAAAAATGTGCTGTAATTCACAGGGACAACGTAACGTAACTCAGAAATGTCAAGGTTTACTTTCTGAAATATTATCTGCGACTGTATTTATTTTGTTAGTCTGTGTATTTCTTCTATAACCTTGCTGGCCTTTACTCTAGCGTAGTTTCCCTGAATTATAAGTACAGAGTCAATACCAGGTTTTTGATCCAAAGATGTTTATTTCCACATTATTCTCCATTCTTACTTTCAACACCGTTTTTGTGATGCCATGGCTCGTTCTGCCTCTGTATAATTCTGTTTCTGTTATCACGAAATGCATTCCGGTTATTTAAAAGTCCCTTTCAAAGACTTTTTATCTATTTTGGTTATTAACAACTCATTTTTGGTAAGTTTTAGTTTATTTTGGTATTCAGTATGCCCATTTCTAAGAATGTGAAGTCCGTTGGCGTGTTTGTAACTCCATTTCGACGAGTGAAAAGTTTACTTCGTTTGATAACTGAACAGATCATCTTTATAATCATTGTTTTCTTTGTTTTAGTAAATTCGTGTACACCACCACCAACATCGATTAGCCCTTTCGTGCAAATGCTTAGTATGTGATTTGAATTTTTAACGTAGCTTTAAGAATTTTCCAGTCATGTCGCTACGATGTCTGCGGTGTGGCAGTTTGTAGTGACATCTAGCATTGGGACATCATGCCGCAGACATGTAGCACGATGTCCAATCCGTTCACTTTATCCTGACACCAGGCCGATCAGTCCTAACACTAACCTCTTAATGCTGAGTGCCTGTGTCGGCCGGGGTTCGAACCTATGACCTCCGCATCCGAGATGGATGCTCTAACCACTAGGCCATCGGAACGTTCCTGCATATGCTTAGATATATATTGGTTTACTAGTTGCATTTGTCACACGATAGTCTGAGTGCATTTGAATTTAGAGACAAAGACCGGTTAGGAAAAAAAAAGAGATATTTATTTACAATATACACATGTACGGCAACGGGCTTTAGGTCGCCTTATGACACTACAGCTGGGGGTACACAGTGATGTATATCACATATTACTCTTCCTCACATCCACCTAAGGACCTCAGGGGAACCTTAGCTTCGCGGACTGTCGACTCCTCAGGCGTCAAGTAAGTTCATCACCACTGGTTTCAACAACGTTAACCGGAGTCAGCTAAAACTATACACAACTGAACCGCATAATATATTAGACATACGCTCAGTCTGTTTTAGTACAAACAACATAAAGTTATGTATGCATGCACACAGGACCGTTGTAAAGTGCTGGTGATACGAGAGTGTGACTGGGGGGAGGGTGGAGACTCAAACTAGATTTTGGGTATGGGGCTACATTGCGTGGATCGGTTTTATTCTGTATTTACTCAGCTCAGCGTAGTTTGTTAAATTAAAATACCTACGATTAGTTATTAATTTTACAACTCTTACTATATTTAAAAAGTTAACAGGTTTTCTTCGAGAGTGGGGCGAGGATGATGACGCTGCATACACAAGAAAAGACCGGGTAAGTTGTTGTTGTTTTAGGGTTTAACGCCATTTTTCAGCACAAGATAGGCTATACATGGCGGCCAATATCACTGGTGGAGGAAGAACCCTGGAAAACCCCGGGAAGAACCACCGACCCGCGAGAAGCTACTGCCAAGCTTTCTCACGTACTCACATTAGCCGAGCCTGAGACTCGAACCCATGCAGACAGAGGTGAGATGGCAGTGATCCTGACCTGGTAAGACATTCAAACTGTTCTTTAGAAAGAACGACCATGTGAAACTACATGATAACGAAGTTTCATACATGAATATATTTACAACAAGATAAATCACATGAGATTAAAAAAAAAATCAGCAACTTCATTTCTATATACAAAATCCATATTTCAATCCAGCTTGTAAATTCGGCTCAAATCAGAACTGTAACATAAAGGAGACTATACTAAACCTGAAAACAATGAGTTTTGTTAATGTTTCCAAATCTAATGGAAAGTTTAGATACATTCAGAAAAGATAGGGAATCAAATTATTCTATAAAATACAAATGAGAGAAAAAAGAAAAATGTATATAATAAGTATATACCTCAACAGGTATGGCTATCATGCAGACGACAACCTCATGACAACGCAACTATACAGTCTAACTAACCAAGAATCTGTGTGATGTGTGATTTGGATTTTTAACGCAGCTTTAAAAATTTTTAGTCATATCGCAACGATGTCTGCACTGTGGCAGCATATAGTGATGTCTGGCCTTTGGGCATTATGCCGCAGACATGCAGCATCATGTTCCACCCGGTCACATTTTCCTGACACCAGGCCCACCAGTCCTAGTACTAACCTCGTAATTACTTAGAGTCAAGCGAGGCAGCTTCTAGTACCGTTTTTATAAGCCTTTGGCATGACTCGGTCGGGGTTCGGACTTGCAAAATCCCGCATCCTAGGATGCCGCTCTAACCACTTAGGCCACCAGAGCGGTCAAGCAGAAAATATTATATATCATAATACGTGACGGAATTCTACGACGAAATCTAAAAGGTGAGTTAGCATTTTGCACGTGCTGCAGTAAAAGTACGCTGCAGTTTATGCTGGAACGGGACAAAATGCTCTGTGTACATTAAAAAACATGCAATGATAGGTTTGTACACATAATTCCGTGGCATCGATCGAGATCTTATCTGAAATAAGGATACGTGAAACTTTATGCCGTTCATTGAACTTCCTAGATATAATTATACTGTACGAGTTTCACTTAAAGAGAATGGTGAAAGAACACTCAGGTCTATACAAACTATTATCAGTCAGAACGACCATTATTTTTCTTTGTTTTTCTTTGTTCTTCATATTTACTGTTCCTTTCAAACGATTTTATTTCCTTATCGCCTCTTTGTTCCATACAAACTGATGTTTTTTTCTGGGACGATTAATAGAAAATCTCGAAATCTCTTGTCCAATGTCAATGACCTTGCTTTAACAATATCACCGTCTTCTCACTATTAATAAGTCGAAAATGTTGACCAAAAATACATCGAGGAAATCATTTAGGGTTATTATCCAAGGTAATTATCGACCAAAGAAGTCAGCATACTAGGTAATTTGATTTCATGAAATCTAATCATGTACGTTTCATTTTCGTGATACATGTCATGCTCGCTCGAATTTTTTACCTCGATGATCAAAGTATAAGTCAAATGTTGTTTTCCAACAAGGCATTTGTTAAGAATGCAAAACCTAACATAAAAATATCTATACGTCAAGCTACACGCTTTTCACAGAGTATACCACTATAAGATGCTATAACGTAATACATTAATAGATGGTATTAGTAAAGTACATGAATGTCAGTTTACGGATACAAAGTTTAGGATGCACATACTAAATTTTAGCTTTCCGAAATGCTTACTAAAAGCTATCATAATCATATATTCAGTATTGAAAAACGTATTATAACCACCTATAGTATATACATAACATACATGCGACCCACATTTAATATAGAAATACACACATAAACACCAGTCTAAATTGGCATAAAAACTTGGCTCATTCAAAATACAATCAAAGAGAGCAAGCTGGGGGATGGGATAAACAGCATAATAACAAATTATAAGAATGCGATTATCATCATCAGATAATGTTTTACTTCTTTTATTTTTATTCAGATTTTCAAATTATGGTAATTCATGTCCAGTAACAGAGCTATGGTAATTCATGTCCAAGAACAAGACTTTGGTAATTCATGTCCAATAACATGGCTAAGTAGGCCACTCGATTGTGATAACCCACAGTTGTCTTTAGCACACATACATGAGACATACACCAGGAACGTAAAGTTTAATCAGAAATAATGCAGTCAACAGCATTACCTTTTCTACTGATAACTGGGTGATATACTCTGTATAGATAGCTATTTGAAACGTGATTTGTTTCCATTCTCTACAAGACATCAAACCACAGGAACAGACAGATGTAGATAAGTAGGGAGATAAGAGTATATAATATGGACATTAAGCGAGAGTTTAGTGAACGTTTAGGCCATTGACTATTATTAGACTTAGTAGACCCTAGCTATATTTTCCTTTCACATATTCGATAAGTAACTGAAAAGCGCGAAGCATTTTTGTTGCGGCTTGTTTCAGAGACGAGAGAGAGAGAGAGAGAGAGAGAGAGAGAGAGAATAAAGCTTTCATTGTCTCCTCTCTATACACGTCACTTCCCTCAATCATGTACAACACCTTCATAATTCTCAGCAGTTCTGTCGATCCCGTTGCAGCTAAAGTTCATCTTTGACTGTTGTGAATCAAATTCATATTATATTAAAACCTACTTCTTATATCAATAACGTAAAACTGATAACATGGAAAAATAAAAAAAAATAGTACAAAAGGTTGGCCACAACGATGTTAGCAAAGAATAGGTGATTTTGTCAAATGTGTTTACCACGTTTGCATTGCAACTTGGACAAGTTGTAAGGTGGGTTGATTTTTTTCAAGTTCAGGGAAAACTGTTTTCAGCATGTGTTCACTGCAAGCCATATTATTGCTGCATAAATGTAGTCTTGGACACGGGTTTAACATGCTATGGACAGTCTGCAGAGGTTGACGCGAACTACATTAATCCGTATGGGAAGGCAGAAGTAGGTTTTCGCATAGTTGCTATGAATGTTATCATAAACAATACTTGCAAAAGCCGACACAATCTTTGAAGGTAAATCTGTTCTAAAATCTAGAGACGCGCAATTGTTCTGTGCCCAATACTGCATTTGTCGCTTGAGATGATCATGGATGTTACATATAATTGCACCGACCCTGTATCATTACATCAAAACACTTGTATGCTTTCATAGCGATCATGATAAAGATATACTGTAATTTTAATAAGCGCCTTCGGTTTAATAAACTCTTACCTTGTTCCACAAGAAAATGAAACTAAAACTTACCTTATTCCGTTTTGACATCAAGAACATTGCAGAACATAATTTATGTCAAACAGAACGACACATTCACTGAAAATATTAAAAAGGGATAGCATGACAACGCTTAAATCAGCAAACGATTCTAATCCAAATCTAGATAGAATCAATAATCATGACGGATGAAGACAGCACACACATTTTGTCAATTAAAGATAATATCACCTCACTCCCTGGGGATGAGTATGAAAAGAAGCAGAAGATGTTTGCTTGAAAAAAGAGAGTAAAGGATATATTTCATCCAAAGGGCTATTCATGAGATGAAATATATACATATTCACCCGGAGCAAGTATTTTTTTTTTTTTTTAATTTTATTTTTTGGTTTGCAGTTTGTATAATGGAATGGACTACCAGATTTAATTAGGTATGTATCTCGCGCGATGTTAGCGGTTTACGTTGCATGTTCGGCCGTCTTTTGTGTATATTTGCAAATAAAGTATCTAATTCAGGGTAACACAAGACATAAAAAAACAAAAGAAAAACCAAACTGAAGAACAACAAGTATTTAACTATATGGGATTTGATCTTGATACACCTGCATGAGTGGCGGTCATACGTAAGATATGCATACGGAGCACAAGCAAGACTATATTACTGACGTATATTGAGAGCAGTGAAAAGAATATTTCTCTTATTCCACTCCAGTGTATTGTAAAAGTTATGTCTCATGGAAAATCAAGTAATTCACGGGCAAGCATACTGTAAATGCAATTATTTCGTTTCAGGCTTTGCTCTTTCAATGTTTACGCTGGTTTCTCTTTAATACCTTACAACATGTCATGAAGTGAAACAAACACCGAGAGAACAGCATTATAAAACCATAAAGAAAGAAACGTAGACATTATCTTTTATAGGACTTATAATAACATCCACTTTAATGCTGCCGTTTCCATTAAAATAAAAAATACACCTTTTGTACAAATTCGCTTCTGCCTAGAAGAAAATTAACACTCCAGAGTTCCTCACCCACCGTCAGTCTAAAGATGAAATAAAGGAGGATGGTATGAACAACCCATTAAGAAAATCAACCTCTACATGAAATGAAATGAGTGCAGATACAATCATGTGTGAAGGAAGAAACGAATGTCGTGACGCTGAACTAATGATGGGCAGAGATGATAGCCGGACGAGAGTCCCTACCCAGACAACAGATCTTTCTGTAGCCAAAAGCGAGGATCAGGATTTGATACTCGAACGGGAGATCCCTACAACAAACCGGCAATCTTGTCCAGACCATTAAAGTTAAGACTTAATACAATTCCATCCTTCTAAAAGCACACGAAACAAGTTGGGCAAAATCATGAAGACAAAACCTCACTAATGTAGAGTCAATAAAACGGTCTGGAGGACAGGATTTCATATGGAGAGCGTGTTTTTATCATGAAGAATGAAGTGACTCGAAGTATAATAAAATAACAGAGTGGTAACCGATAAATGAGAGAGAGAGAGAGAGAGAGAGAGAGAGAGAGAGAGAGAGAGAGAGAGAGAGAGAGAACAGATTGCTTGATTTTTTAGGTCCCTAAACGTGCATAGCTCAAATGATGAGTGCTTGAACAGTCCAAGTAATGTAGATATTATTTAATTCGTTGATTGTAACCTTTCAATTGAAACATATTTAAAACTTCTACTTATTTTATTATTACATTATACTTACGGACTGCTCCGGTGGCCCAGTGGTTAGATGCTGGAGGTCGCGGGTTCGAACCCAGGACGAGTCATACCAATGACGTATAAAAATGGTACTAACAGCTGCCTCGCTAAGCGCTCAGCATTAAGAGGTTAGTGCTAGGACTGGTCGTCCTGGCTTCAAGATAATGTGACTGACTGGGACATCGTGCTACATGTCTGTGGCACTATGCTTCAGTGCTAGACATCGCTATAAACTGCCACACTGCAGACATAGTAACGATATGACTGAAAAATTGTTAAAGCTACGTTAAAAATCCCAATCGCACGCACGCACGCACGCACGCACGCACACACACACACACACACACACACACACATACATACAAACATACACACAACATACTTTCTAAATTGCTACCCATGAACCGAAAACCTCATTATTTTTTACAGGATTGTCATGATTCTATAAAGAAGCAGCACAACATTTGGTATTAGAACTGCAAGACAAATGAATAAAATATGTCTACATATTAAACACTCAGATTTACAGTAATTGTAAATTTTGTGATGCTGTTGCGCATTGGTAAGTTTTAAAAATCTGATTCAATTAACGATAATCGTATTATTAGTGAATCGAAGCCGAGAAAATTAAGTTCACCATGGAAACTCCCAACCTTCACCCTTCTTAAGTTCATCGTGTCTTTGTTCATATATAAATATACCTTCCATAAGCGTATAAGCGATTTAATAAAAGGGTGAGTTTAGAATCATATAATTTGCAGTAATAAATTAAATTTTTTTCACATATAAAATATTGTAACTTATCTGACTATATCTACAAACCAAACCCAGGGAAAAACAATACATCGTATATGACTTTGTTGACATCAGCATAAGAAACGTGGCGCACTCTTGGCACTTCAGTCCCAAAAGATTGCCTTCCCCATTATCTCTCTGTTGATATCATGACTTGTACAGCACCTATATACAATGCATACATATTAGAAATGTAATCCCCCGTCACTACGCCGTCTGTCTCCTGACATTCGTTCCAATATGCAAAGCAATTTGCCCATTGCCAAGAGAACACAGATGATAGATTGAACTAAAAGTGGCACGAGTATCTTGTACCAGGTAGTTTTGTTAATGATCAGTGTTACGAGTCTATGCTCTTGAAATAAGTAACAGAAAAGAGTGAAGACAACAAGCTTTGTAAAATTTAACAAATAATTTATTTCCCTAGAGTACAAAGTGAAAAATTAAGAACAAAGAACTTACGGTTTTACGAATTAAATCCAAAATTAATCCAAGAATTAAAAATAGAAGTCCTAGTAATAAAAGTCCTGAATGATATTGTTGACTAATTGATATAATTTTGAAGGCACCTGTGATATACTCTATACAAGTGTGTGCAGAACGTCAATAACATGGTAGCACAAATTTCACCGTTTCATGTGTTGTCCTTGCCTATCATTGTTTAATAGAGATAATTCAGCATAGACCTTCTGTTTGTAAGCATTTAAAGTTGTGCTAAGTTCTCATTTTCAATGACTTTCGTCTTTGTTCTTCTTCTCGGTTTTTTAAGGACCATCAAGTTATTTTCTTACTTGTTTTGCGTTATAAATTCATACGCTGTAACTCTCATTTTCCATTTAACAAAATTTAAAATTTTCACATTTTTCCTTTGATGTCTCCTTTCGGTGGTGCAATAGTTAGCTCCTATCTTCTAATATAAACGGATCAACAAATAATTTGCTAACCTTCATGTACCTTTGGCCAGTAAACTATACAGGATTTAGAAACAAAATTATATGGTCCTATCAAAAGTGACAATTTCTGTTTTGTACCATTCTATTATACATGTAAAGTGTATGCAACAAATAATGAAATTAACTCGACATTGTCACCTTGTAAAAAATATTTGACATGCACGTGGCAGAAAACCATCCATAATGATTGAAAAAGAAAACCACAACCTCAATATTTGAAAAATATCATTTTACTTAATGATGAATTCAGAATTGTATATCATAAGCTCTAAGTACCTTCGGACTTGTGCATTCGAGTCAGAATTATTACTTCCGGTTCAGTACCCACTAATGTATTTAAAGTATATTTTTAGAGCAAGTTTCCTATTTGATTTTGGTGGCTATTTCAGCATTCTTGCAATTCATTTAACTGTAATTGTTTATTCTTTAGAATGTGACCGTTATGGTCTTGTTGTCTGTGAGTATTTTGGTGTGTAGTGAGTAACATAGCATTGATGTTAACCGGGAAGTGAAAACTCTGACACAATGGATGGACCTTTTTATAGTCCAGCCCCTGAAAAAATGCCTAATAACCTTTGGTAAGAAATTTACGGTGAGTTCATCTTTGAATGTATTTTAGATTTACATATGTATTAGGATTTAGAGACAGAGGAAAGTTCAGTACAAAGAAACCAATGCATAGACCATATAGGAAAAATAAATGTGATCTGAATCCAGTATGTGAAATACCCATTAAAGTTTAAAATGGTAGCCCAAGTTTTTTTATTAACATTAGACACATGAAACTTTGAGTGTATATTGACTTTAAAAATAGAACTGTGCAATTAATATAAAAGTTAAAACTTTGAGTGAATTGAAAACAAAATTAAATATTTAAATTTATGAAAGCAAAAATCACATGTATAGAGACTGCGTGGTTGATGGTTATTATTATCAGGATGTAAGTATTCCTACACCTTATGCAAGCTGAAATGGTGGATACTGGTGAAGTTATGTCAGGGAAATTATCTGTCAAAGTCAGAATGAGGACTTCATTCGAAACACAGAAAGACATTTTTCTAGTTGATATTGTGTCTTTAGGCTATTGATAGTATTTATTATTTGTCCAACGAATTAATTTATGTGCTTAGGATTTAGTAACTATATTAGTGACATATCTGCTTGCAAGGCTTTCAATAATTATTTATAAACATACATATATGTCCATTCTTATTTACAAGTTTAGGGTATCATAATTTCAAATCTAGTTAATATAATCGGGTCTATTGGTGCCTATAATTGATCTGTGAGTCACTTACAATATCCACAATTGTTATTTCCATCATGATTAAAGTTACTTATGCTAATATATTTTAATTTATTACATTGTCAACTAACTTCCCCGTATACTGGTACTTACTAACTGTTGCAGCAGTTATAAAATATCACTATTCCAACGTTCCCCTAAATTCATGATAGCTAGTGTACCTGTTAGTTATTTCGACTGTAAATGGCTGACATATTCTGATAAACATGCCCCTAGAAACCTCATATATTTTTGGGATGAATGGTCACTTTAATACATGTCCTTTCTGAGTGTGTCTATATCAAGTTTAATAGGTTTTCGTTCTGTGCTTGTGTCCTTTATATCATTTTGAAATCTCCATATCTAGCACATTTTAACTTCTTTTACCTACATCTTATTGATCTATAAGTTTAAGTGAAAAATGTTTTATATTATCAGGTCTACCCTGGTATCTAGAACAAGATGGAAATGCTGGATTAGTTCGGAGGTTCGTCACTAAAGAGGTAGTGATGCCATGGTTTCATTCAGAGATATCTAATATACCTACCATAAGTGACCACCAGAATTAGCTCATATTACCACACGGATATAGAGCACATCAGAGACATGGCTTAGGTTTTAATGAGAGGGATTATCAACATTGTTTAGTAAGGTGGAGCCTTCCTGGAACTGCCTTTTCCTATTACATAGTCGCCGTTTGTACTTATTGATATTGAAACGCAATGCAGGTTTTAAAATAAAACATGGTACTGATACCATCAAAATGGTAAATTTCAGTGTGCAATTATTTATACTAACAACTGGCTGACAGTAAATCTGTACCATAACACTTCTCTTTATTTGTTTAGTGTGTACACCTACATTCATTTGAACCGGCATGTTGCATTTTGCAGCACAAATCACCGTGAGCTATCTTGCTTCACTACTTCTGGAAACAATTTTAGACGTTGCACAAACCCAAGCTACCACTAGCTTTAAATATCATTAATTAGTCAACTTTGCTATCTAAAATTTGTCCGTTTGAGTTTTAAAACTTGTATGAACATTTAATATTTTGTTACAATTATAGCATTCTAAATTATTTCATGTTTATTTAAATTTCTAATACAATTTAAGTTATAAATGGTATTATATTGAAAACATATTTTCAGATAAATCATATCTTGTATTACAATGAAGCTTTTCTACATTGAAATAAACTTCTATAATTAAGGAAGAGATAGCAAATTTCCTATTGGTTTCTCAAGTGCAATTGGTCCAAAACTTGACACCCCACCCCCCACCCCCGCGTGCAACACTGCTGTCACACACATTGTTTGCTATGTAATTCAAAAAGTCTTCGTGTGTAAAGTTGGAATAGGTGTGGCATCAAATATAAAAGTTTGACTAAAACTGGCAGTGAACAATTTATCTTGGTAAGACTCGGGTGGCAATTATTACTTCCTGTTCCCAGTTTTATTAGAGCATGTTTCCTCTTTCATTTTGTTGGTGATAAGTGTGGATGTATAGCCGATGTAAATGAAGTATTTATAATGTGTTATCGTGTTTAGCTATATAGTTATTTACTCATAACTAAGCTGATCTTATCATAATTACACTGTAAATATCTTTATATCTAAACTTTGCTTTCGTAGGTTTGTATTATGCTTTTGTCAAATATGGCAAAGTGCAAATATGTGCCCTAGTCCAAAATAGTTAAAGCGCTCGATGACATGAGTTCGCATCCCTGTCAATGAAAAGTTAGAATGTCGAACCAAAAATGATATTTTTCACCTAACATGCAATATCTGTGCAAGTCAATATGTTAGCGAACACGTTGATTTCATCAAAAGCATGAATAACTAAAAAAAGCACTTTCGCAACAGAATCAACTCGAAAGCCATCAGGACTACAAAGCGACTAGATAATCAGTCGAGTCTGTCGAAATGCTATCGATGGAATCTAATCTGAAATGGATTGATATCGATGCACATATAAAGATACTGGATACTACAATTGAAAACTCTTGAGAATGAAAACTAGTAACCTTACACATGCAATTTTGGTAATTACATTCATGGATCATTATCAGACGTACACAATTCCGCCATTGTACAATCATCATCATCATCATCAGTTTCATTTCTCTGATTTCTTCTTCCTCCTCCTCTTGTTCTCATTAGTATTATAACTCGTATACATGACCTCATTACACTAGGCTTTCTTAGGAGTTTGGTCGAGAGGTTGTGTTCCCGAGGAGATATAAGGAGGTTGGTAACTTGGCCCAGAGGAATTCCCGAGACGCAGGGGGACTTCAAGCCAAATGTTACAATCGAAAGACCAAGGATTGAGATTTCGAAGAGGGTGACAAAGTGTTGCTGTTGTTGCCCTTAGGACAGACCAACGTCAAGTCTCTTGGAGGGGACAGTTCAATGTAACAGAGAAAAAGTGTGGAATGAACTACCGTATCAGGGTTGGAGACAAAGAGAAAATATACCACGTCAACCTCGTGAAACGTTGTCGTAAAAGAGACACCCACCGAGAATGTGGCTGCTAAATTTGTGCCTGAAGAAACAGACAACAATGGAGGAGAAGCGGATTAATTCCTAGATGTCCTTTTGATTAGGGAAGAAACCTACGTCGATGTCATCTTTGACGAGATGTCAACCTCAGAGCAAAGTAAGGAGGTGGAGTCGATTCTCTAAGAGTATGCAATGGTCTTGACAGAACGATGCGTAAATACGGACTTGAAGGAGTTCAGTTTGAAGCTACTGGTCGTAGTGCCCGAGATTTTTAAATTCCATCCACTTTCCAAAAGCAAGATTGAAGACTGCCTGTAATGAAATCCAAGCTATTATTATCTTAGGATTCATAGAGCCAGCTGAATCACGTATTCCTTCTCCGTTGCTTTGGTAGAGAAAAGAAAAGACCTTAGCCAATTTTGTGTCGATTGTAGGAAATTAAACAGGATCACAGAAGTACAGGTAGAAATGCTACCGGTTCCCGAGTCCATATTTGCCGCAGTGACCAACGCGAAACATTGTTAGAAAATATATCTGTCAAAGCGATATTGACATATTAGAGTTCAGAGTAAGCTCTAAGACTTGCCTTCGCAAATCTAGATTGGACGCACCGATTGGTAGTCATTAGTCATGCCATTCAGGGTCCAGAATGCATCAAGTGTCTTCACCCGAATGAGGAAATTAACTGAACTTTTAAGAAGGACTGGAGTTTCGAACTTCAAAGATGACTTACTATTAGCTACAGCTACTTGGGACGATCATATAATCTTGCTGAGAAAAGTTCTAGAGCGACTTAGAAGAGACTCAACTTCAGTCCACCTAAGCGTCACATAGGGAATAGAAAACTAACTTGTCTAGATCACGCCCTCAGCGGAGACACGTTAGCCCCACCTAATTCTAAAGTTGACCAAGTAGAGACGTGGTACGACTATAACAAGATAACCAGCTTGGATTTCAGGTTTATAATGGAACACGTGTGATGGTGATACAAATACAATGCTCATTTATGTATGACTTGAATGATAAACGAATATTGGTTAATACGTGCGTGTACAAGATCCAAATATTGGACAAATTAACATGATCCGCACGAACCTAATAATGCAACAAATATAAATACAAATAAGTGACATTACACATTACAAGGATAAAGGTGAATCATTCACAGTAATTTCACAAGGGTAAAAGAATGATGCGGTTTTTTCAAATTAGTAAACAAAAATTATGTACTTTACTCATATAGTAAAATGTATTCACTCAAATAGTGAAAAATGAGGTACTTTACTCAAATATTAAAATGATGAAAACAAGGGGATAGGTATACAAAATATCGTTGCACTCAAAAAACACTGAGTATAACAAACCCCAAAATTAGCACACGGCTAATAAATTTCATCTATGGAGTAACACGAAACACTCAGTCACTAGCACACTTGGCTACTAGTCACAACTGGTCAATATAGGTAGTCACCAATTCCTTGGTCAAACGAGCAAATCAGCGCCCACCAATTCGGTCAGCAACGCCCGATCACCTGCTACTCGACCAGCAACACACTTCGCTCAGCTGCACGGCCGCCGTCCAACCAGCTCCGTTGCCAGCTCCATCGTCAGCTTCACAGCCGCTATGACCAGCACCATAACCGTCATGATCAACTTCCATGGTCAGCTCTGCAGCTGGTACCCCGTCAACCCTGACCAACATGGTCAGCTCCACAGCTGCCGTCAGCTCTGATCACAATGGATCAGCTCCACGGCTGCCACGGTCAGCTCCAATCATCATGGTCAGCTCCGATCAGCTGAAAATACATCTAACACTGTGTACTATGCATGACACAAGCATATACGATAACACGTAATTACGTTATATACGGTAATTTATACAAATTACATTATCGGCACAACATTGCAAAACAATAAACAGGTTCAGAAGTGAACCTAGCTGTGTCCGATAAGATTCCAATGGTACTAAACGTGTCTTAATAAAATGCAACTTTATATTGCTAATATAAAGCTCTTGCTAAGATACAAACACTAACAGAAACTATGTGCGTTATGCCACGCAAGCCGAAACTACATAGAAAGTATACAATAATTAACGTGGTAGTACAATAGCTATAACTTACAATATACATAACAAATAATATACATAAGAAATTAATAAATAACTTACATATCTCTACAACTGAAGATGTGCAAGTCCCTAAGCATACTGCTTACTGACAAGACGTTTCGTAATGTGAAGATTTTAGTCTTACGGTGAGGCATTTGTACACAGACGATGCAGCCTACAACGTCTGTGCGCCAGATGTAAATCGGTTTTTCCCATCGAGAGCACTTCGCACGTGCGGCAAGGATTAACCGAACCCATTATTTCGAAATATTGCACAATATACATAAATCACCTTCGGGTATCGATGTACACGAAAAAACGAAACCCGAGTACATGTATTTAATAAATAAAGGGATTTATACAATTCCGTGACATCGACCGACCACTAGGACGAAAGTTCGGGTTTTCTTGGGACTGGCAGGGTAATATGGCAGTTTTGATGCTAATTTTAGTGTTATAGCTAGTCACATTACTGACTTGATAAGGAAGAAAGCTCTGACGAGAGTTGTTTGGACAGATGTTTGTGATGGAGCGTTTTAGATGATAAAAGAATGGCTGATGTCGGACGCAGTCGTGATGTTATCGGACATGACAAAGGACTTTGTCTAACCTACCAACACTTCTGACAGAGGTTTAGGAACAGTACTACTACAAGAATATGATTGGAAATTTAATCCCAGCTGCACATGGTAGTAGGAAATTGTCGACTGCGGAACGCAATTACGCAGTATCTGAAAAGAACGTTTGGCAATTATGTTTGGGATGACGAAATTAATGGCCGTGAGATAAACCTAAATTTTGATCGGACAAGAAAGATTTGGGTTTCCTTGGGAAGTTTCGTCCTGTAGAGATGTCCTATATCGCAAAATTAGTTTGTCCAAGCTTTTCTGCCGGAGGCAAGAAATCTCGGCTTCCAGAGTTGTAGGAAGTACTTTCTCGTAAAATTGTGCAAGAGGCAGGCTTGGTAGTCTTTCAGAGACACTGCATCAAAAGGTAAAGAGACAACTCTACAAAGTGGGGAGCTAGCGTATCTCGAAAGCACAATGTATAGTGTATTAATTTCATGTAATTTTTCTTTGATATGAGTCAGAAGAAAATTGGTTGAATTTATTTAACTTGAATATTATGCAAATCTTGTATTTTAAGAATTTCATACATTATTTTATTGATATGAGCATTGGGATTATTGTTTAAATTTATTTGTTTATATGTATTATGAATGCTAAGATAATTATTTGGTCTGTATGATATTTATGTCAATCAATTTTTATTTAGCAAATGGAGTAGTTAAGACAAGGATTAATTTTTTGTTTAATTGATTTGTATAATTTAGATTTGAATTATCTTAACCTACGAATCGCTGTAGTAGTATATGGACCATGCGTCGTTTTACTGTCGACCGTATGTATATATGTGTCCGAAATTAGTTAAGATAGTGTTTAATAGTTCGCACTGCAGGGGGTTAATTGTATGAAGCGAAAGAAGACTATGATTTCAATCAGTTAGTAGCGGCAACCTGATCTGCAGACAAATACATTAAATTACCTGTATTATGTTAAGGTTTATGGAAATAGATTGTGTATGTAGGTGTTACGACTCTATAGTAATACACTAAGTAACAGAAAGAAGCAAACAAAAACTTCTACAAAATTTAACAAATAATTTAACTATCAAAGTTATAAAAGAAAATGCAAGAGCACAGTAATATGAAGTGAATCCAAAATAATCCTGATAAAGTTCTATGAAAGTCCTATTGAATGTAAAGTTTCGCATAAATTTCAAAATCGGAAAATGTACTGCCCCGCCAGGAATCGTAACGTTGTCAAAATGGCGTTGTCCAGAACTCCTTTCAATAATTCACAACAGTTCCAGAATAATATTATAGTCCAAATAATATTCAGTTTCTATTTCAACTGAACAGTCCAAACAAATGCTTTTCCTCTTGAATAATATTTAAGTAGAATACAAAACACGTCTCGAGGCTTACAATAGGAACACAAGAAATAAGTATGACTCCAAAATAGGAGTGAATCGGATTGTTCAATTCTCTCCTTGTCTACGCTTTCTATTACGACTATGTTTCACTACATACCCCAGGTGAGAGATCATACTACCCATTTTATTGCGAAACCAATATTCATGTGATCTAGCCCATTCAATGGAAATTTGCTGAACTTTTCTAGAACCAACTAAACCCCACCAAACAAAGAGAAATTAAGCTAAGCTCCCCAGCAACACTATTATTAGTACTTGTCAACACATACGTAATCATCTATTTCCAGATCCTGTG
The DNA here is from genome assembly GCA_016617855.1 of Megalonaias nervosa. NCBI lineage: Eukaryota > Metazoa > Mollusca > Bivalvia > Unionida > Unionidae > Megalonaias > Megalonaias nervosa. Next base: position 48,131 of record JAECUM010048748.1, read on the forward strand.
TAATTTTATGCTCTTAACAGACTCAGGTCACTTAGGCAATTACTAACTAAAGGTATTATGTACAATTTAAAGCAATGAATAAGATTTTTAAAATTTAGATAAAATCATGTAAAGGAGTTACAAAAATATACATATACATAACAGCAGACAAATACTACTCTGTTTTTATGGAATGCAAACTAGTGACCTGAAACCATGGTAGCAATGAGCGTTTGTTGTAATACGATATGGTTGAACTACGAAGTGACTAGAGAAAAGTGAGTTCTGTCCAAGAAGTAAAATACCGAGTAGAATATTCGGGTCGCATATATTGTTTTTGAAAAGAAAATAGCTCCACGGGACATAGGATAAACGATCCTTATAGCAGTTAATGACTCGTAAAAGCCTGGATATGAGAAAGAGGACATAGTAGGCAGCAACACAGGGGAAGTTAGAGGGAATAAATCAACCGCAAATTACTGCCTGTGTTGAATCTGTAGTGACACGTAACCAGTTCTCAGGTTATGCATTCAGTCGGACAATTATGTTCGAAACGCTCACTCGATTTTGTCATATCTGTATTAATGGAAATTTGGCTTTTCGGTCTTAACGGAACTGCTGATTAAATTATTGATGCCGCTTGGTAATTATTTCCTAGTAAAAGTGTATCCTTGAAGTGTCTTGTACAATTGAATTATGTTGATCTAATTAAATACATTGTTAAGTTCTGTTTACTTCGTGTTATTTTATTGTATATCTCTGCTTAGACCTCCATTCATTCTCTCCATTAGGTTCTTATTTTCTTATTCGCTCAGTCCGGGATAAAACACCGAGGTCAGTCATCCTCTAGACATCGATAACTACCACCATCACCACCACCACTACCACATAACATCTCTCGTTATATTTAAATCTGGAAATGAATCAAATCCTTAAACAAACCCATATAATTTACTATATAAATATCTAAAAGGCAACTAAGTAAAACACGAAGTCCATTTATTCATTTCAGAATTGATTATTTAGAAAGGTTTTTCCAGGCCCCTTATGGGTTGATGCCCGGGTTTTATCACCCGTGCCCCCTCATCTCAGTGCGCCTGATTACACATCAATATATAAACAATGATTCTGTAGTCACGCTACATTTACAATCCACCTCATAACAACAGCAAACCCTTTAGCACAGTAACTTAGGATGTCTGTGGTAAATATACAAGCAATGTTTACATTATATAATCTATTTGAAAATAATAACTTTAACACGTAAATACTCATTTTTTCCATAGTGAGGTGTAAATTCAATTCAAAGTGGACCCAGAATGAATTTCTTAAAGGTGTCTCTACACATAATCCACACAGTCCCCCAAATTCATCCGGTATAAGTTCAAACAAATTCAATCTTCAGCACCGAATATATTTCAGAAGCAATTCATATCAAATCAGGATATTGTAACATTAGTGGAGATTTCGGCACAATGAATATTAACAAAAATGCAGATTGGCGACATAATTGGCAATTTTAGCCGTCTCTTATTTTAACATTTCTTTTAACAGTCAAGATTTATTTTCCTAACTTTTGGCACTGAATGCATTACAAGCCACCTGTCATGACCGTGAACTACATGTAGATTATATTTGATAGCATTCATAGATTTGATAGATTCACAAACAGGCGAACAGAAAGAAACCAACTTTCACAGTTCAACTATCAGTTTGGAAATATTTTTATTTAAAACTGAGTGAAGAATTTTATGCTATTCGGTTATGAAGATCATGCATATTTGATTCCTATTCTATATGTATGTAACAGTCAATTCGGAACTCTATGACTCAATGTAAACTTATTCTAGATCCACCGCAAGCAAAACGCCATAGCCAACCCAAGTCCACAAAGGGGACATTGTAACATGATCATCATGTGAGGTCAGAAAATGTCAGTTAAGTTTATCAATTACGTGATAAATCCAAATATACCGATGAAAATTTAGTCATCTGATAGTATAAAGGCCAGAGCTTCACCTCGCTCAGACCGATTGTCTGCATTTCTAAACCGACGTTCCGCCAGACCAGTAGAATACCGGACACTATGATCCCTGTTGTACTTGCTCTCTTTTTTGGCCATGCTTTGGGGCAGCTTACTCTCCCAGCACATTTTAACTGGAGCGACTGCGGTATATTTTGATAGCTCTGGGTCCTATTCTCTTCCTTTCTTCCTTTTCTTCCTTTTAGAATGCAATGAACGTGTCGATAGACCCTTGTGAATTTTATAATTTAGTAATGTATAATTACATTTGCTCATCAAAGAGAGTTATCATACTGGAACCAATTTGCTTATTCTTCAGTGGCTTGTAATGTGAATGAAAATCATGTTTATTTTAATTTGGATTTTTTTCTAAGAAGCTCAGGGTTAATTTGATATCTACTAACCAGCTAAACGACTGTTTAAACTCCAAACTATACTTCAGTCACACTCAGAAACTATGTTTTGAATGGTATCCATGGGACAATTATTGCATTATTTCATACTGACATATTTCATTTCATTAGTTCTGTTATTTATATCATGCCCTCGAGACTCAAGACTGGAACTTTATTTGACAGGTGAAACTGCGAAACCTTTGCCCCTTTTCACGTCCTATAGTTATTCTGCTCGAAAACTAAAGTTACATAATTGAATTGTTTTTCATGTCGTATGTTTTGTCATACGCATCTTCCAAGCTGAGGAGTTTTACGAGTAGTTATAAGTGTAAAGTTAGTCATAAAGGACGATGGTTTATTTCGGTTTAATTCTAATTTAATGTTACTATTATTGTGACTAGTAGTAGCAAAAGCAGTAGTCGAAGTAGTAGCAGTAGTATTAGTAGTTGTAGTGAATTTGGTGGTAGTGTCATTAGTAGCTGTAGTACTAGTATATCCAGTTCGGGGACTCTTTTTTGTTGTTTTATTGTTTGACTTCGTTCAGATCTTTACAGCATTTTCATGTTGATATTTCTCTGGTCTTTTCTCCTGGGATCGGATCATTTCCAGTGGTACTTAGTTCTCCAGTACTTTCCGCGGTATTCTTGCTCTTTCCATGCGTTCCTCCTATTTGTTGTATGTTTGGTGCTTATGATACTCAAAGAGTCATCGTGATGGCCATTAGCTTCCAATATTTCCAGACCTATTAATATTATTATTATTATTATTATTATTATAAAGGACCAGCGAATCGGAAGATTCATATTTCAAATCTCCGTATTGAGCCGGTTCCGGTCAAGCTGCCAGGCCCCATGACTGTAACCCTTGAAGGTACTATTGACGGGACTCTACCTGTCGATGTCACGATGGATGTCAGCGTCACAAAATGGACACTGAGCCAGTGGAGTAACCTTCCATGTATGCACAATGTTGGATCTTGGTAATAATTACATAAATATAAACATTCATTAGCACGTTTGTACTCAACCAGTATAT
>JAECUM010048749.1:0-14918 GCA_016617855.1 Megalonaias nervosa
TTTTTTTTTTCATTTTCTGACAAGGGCACACCAGCCAACTCTGCTAGTTTTTGATTTGCAACTTGATTTATTATTTTACTGACATTTGCAGCCATAACATCAGTGCTGGGCAATTTTACTGGCTGAGGTTTACGTCGTATTAATCGTGCTAGTCTATCCTTGACAGCTGAGAATGCTTTACTAGCAACATCAACAGCAGCAAAAATACATTTATCACAAACAACGTTAATAGGTTTCATTCCCAGCTGCTTTGCAATCGGTATTGCTTTTGGTGCTGTCCTTCTAAATAGACCGTGAACAACATCACCGAGTCCATTTCCGTAGATCGTTTAATACGTAGGTAATCGTGAATTTATCACCCTGACCATTACAGGTCCACATTCAGCATTATGTTTAATCATATCTTTTCTTGTCACCGATCTAATTGCATCAATCACTACGGTAATAGTCATCAACGATTTCATCGATGAGTAACCGATAATCATTAATGTCCATGATGCCGCCTGTGAATAATCTCTGAGAAATAGCAGCTGCTTCATTAATGATTTCTGGAGAATTTTTACCTGTTTGTTTTCCGCCAGTCAGAATTTCTAATCTATCTACGTCAGAAATGACGTTATTGGGACAAAGTTTATCGAGACCACCGCTAGAAAACCCACTTCTAGTGGCAACGAGGAGATAGGATTTGCATCATTCCATTCTTCTTCTTCCTTACTTGTTGTTTTACCTGCTTTTTTGAATGTTTTCTGTGATTGTTGTTTTTGTTGTGATTGTTATTGTTTCTGTTGCAGTAATACTGGCTGTGGCTGTTGTAATACTTTCCGTGGTTGTTGTAATACTGGCTGTGGTTGTTGTTTTTGTTGTAAACGTGAAAAATAGTCATCTGTTCTATTGCTAAATGCAACATATCTTGTATCACTATTTCGGGCCTGATCAGCTCCATATTGTATGCGAAATATACATTTGTACCACTTCTCACGACTTACAGGATTACTGACGTACTCGGATTTCAAAACTTCTCCTCTGTTATCAAAACTTACGGCGGCATACAAAGGCAATTCTTTCATGCTGTCAAGTTTTTTAATGTGATTAATACAATCTGCAGTAAATTTATCATTCATTTCAATTTTAGCTCTTGTTTGGTCTGGTTCTGTTTCTGGTTCTGGTTCTGATTCTGGTATAAGATCCTTTTTATCGGCCACTTCAGAACGAAGCTGGGCAATATCCTCAAGTATTTCTTTTGTTTGTGGTTGATAAGCAACACCAGCTATTTCACCTAGAAGTTCTCGTAAAATCTTTTGCTGTTATAGTGGTTTCTGCTGTTTATCCAGTTGCTTTAGCGGTTTGCTCCAACGTGGGAAGAAGACCCACGGTAGCTTTCGCAACCGGTTTAAAAATTGTTCTGAACCTTCTGTAAATTCCACCTAAGATTCCTGACGCTCTTGTAATTTTTGTTTGACAGAATCACGGACTGGAAGAAATACTTTAATTGCCTCTAGTCGCTGTCGAGCTAGTTTAGTTGTGCGAGATTCCATGTTTAGCGTTATTATTGATATAATAATAACTTAAATACGGCATCTAACCGTTACTTTTTTACACCCTTGAGGGTAGGGCTCCCAGGTAAATATATTTGACGCACAAAAAAATAAACCAATTAGAAGTCTCGGTAAAGCTTGTATTTTTTCACCCGTCGTAGGAAGCTTTATTTCGGTCTGAAATTTTGGTTTGTCTAGCGTTATTGACGCTTGTATTTTTTCAGCCTCCGTAGGAAGCTTTAATTCGGTCTGAAATTTTGGTCTGTTCACCCTGTCTGCTGCTACCAAACATCTTCAATCTTCAGATGATGATAGCAAATATTGACGAAAGTCAAGTGCACCGATCTTTGCTACATTTTATCTTATCTTCGAATTAAGTAAACCACACACTGAATAAAACAGTGTTTATCACCTTTCCTCTATTTAGTCCCATGATGATCATACCAACAATATGCCAGTAGCTTGTTCGTGATTCTAAGGTAAAAATAGTACAAGACAATTCGTAAGAAACAAATGTTACATGCAGGAAATATATGCGTTTTAACCTTGAAAGGAAGGAAAGTATCATGCCAATTGTATGATCAATTGTAGTAACAAGAGAAAATGCCAACTACCATTGAATATCTTTGATATGTACGTGTTCCATCAACAACTGGAATTGCATGAATACTAATAAGTTATTTCTGCCTGTTTCATCCAGTATAGTGTATCACTGATCTTGGCAATTGCTATTATTCAGAAGGAGCAATTCCTTATTTTGATTGTTGTTGTTATTATGGATTTAAACGCCATTTTCAGCACACTATAGGCAATACATGATGGCCAGTGTAAATGGTGGAGGAAAAACCCGGAAAACCCCTGGAAGAAACCATCAACCCACGGGAAACTATTGGCAAGCTTTCTCACTTACCCGCACTGACCAAGCCGGATAATCAAACCTATGCTGCGGATAGATGGCAGTGATCCGTAACGGTGAGCCCGTTCGCCTACTCAGCCTCTCGTGGCCCCATTTCATTATTGATAATGGTTTTGTATCTCCAGAAGTCTGGAGTAAATTCCAATCATTTGAAAACTACAGGAGAGAGTGTGTTATATTTATGCCCAATAGGATAGGCCGATTTCTCGTGTGATTATGTATGTGAAAATGAATTTATTACGCAACGAAAACGCCACGAAATGATGTTAAAATGATATAATCTCCCATAAAAACCTCCGACGATTATCTCTTCTGATTGTCAATATAATGATTTAGACAAAAAATATTATTATACAAATGGAGCAAAATGAATTTGTAACACGTCCTATCATTAAAAATTATAAGGCTTCTCGTGATGGTGTTATCAGGCACCGTCGATTAAAAAAACTAGTCGGTTCTGTCATTAATACTGTTCATCTCTAATTCCGTGCTGGGAATAAAATGTATTTATCTCATCAATTCATGTACGAGTGCTATGATGGAATAATCTATGATGGACTTGTGATCGATCACATCAATGGCAGGAAACTTGATAATTCTTTATGTAACTTACAAGCTGTTACACAAAGTCGAATTGCAAACTTGGTGAAACTGGTATGCACAAAAAGGCTGGAAAGATGGTTGTTAAGCCTGCGAATGTAGAGAGAGGAGACAAAATATTATTTCCATTAATGAATGCAGCTGCCAAATGTTTTGATATTGTCCCACCTTCGGTAAAATATGTCGCGGATAATATAAGAAAATCGGCATTTTCGAAGAAATTTGAACAAAAAATCACGTTTCAGTATACACACATGATGAGATAACTCCGTCAAGTAAATCTCTCTCATATAGAATAATTAAGCAGTTGTCTCGCTTGTTACTGCGTAAACATGACCGTTGCGATTTATTTTGTGTGTATGCGTGTGTGTCGTATTTAGTAACTTAATTGTCTGTCAGCAATTAGCTGTCAGTGGATCAGTATAATTTACAACAGAAAAGGTAATTTACATCTTTTTACTCTCCTGATCAATTCAAATCGTTCATAAGTTTGATGTATATTATCTTGGGTGAATTCCAGGTAGGTTAGTTTTAGTTTTTCAATGTGCACAGTAGACCTGTATGTACATTTAATACGCGGATTAGTAGGTCACGTAACATCTGTTTACAAACGACATCAGGCAGATTTATTTTAGAAATTGAAATCAATCCACACTGCAGTTTATTCAACATTAGATAACTTCTGAAACGTGTGTGAGATTTATTTTAGAAATTACAATTCACACTACAGTTTAAAATAATTGTGATTTTATTCAGTATACTGGTCGAACGTAAGTTGCCTGCTTATCTAGTATAGGTAACTTCATAATGATTTTTGAAACATATATTTGTAACACGAGTCTGTGGTGCAGTGATAGAACGTTGGATTCTCCTACTCGAGGTCTTGTTTTATATTCCCGTGACCGTCACATTGTCGATGGTGGCGGTTCGATGCCAAATTGTTTTCTTAATAGTAGTTGTGCGCGACCCATTTGCTTGAACTTCAATAGAAAAGAGTGCACTCTTCCACCATATCACAACGTGGTGGGTACACTTTTGCACTCCCCGGGGTTGATTATGTGGGAGGGTGTGCAGAAATATGCTTAACGTAGAGAAGGCCCCCGTTTATGTGTGTGCAGTCCTTAGAGCTAAGATTATAGTTAAAAGTATGTGTTGTGCAGTCTATAGGACTAAGGTTTTGTTCAAATTATGTGTTTTGCAGTCCATAGAGCTAAGATTATAGTTACAATTATCTGTTGTGAAGTTTATATAGCTAAGATTATATATGTAACCTCTGAACTTTCTAGAATGTCGTTTGGCAATCTAGGAGTTCATATGGGTTTTATAAATATATGTTGTGTAAATATTTTTTTTTATTTAAACAAATATTTATAATATAATGAATTCTGAAAACATTAATGTTATTATTTCCGCGTTTGAAAAATTGCCACATGACGGTATAAAAATATCCGATGAACTTAATCCTCAGAAAATTATGTGTGATTTTGAATCATTACAACAATGAAAATTTGAGAATAAATATACATTACCAGCCGAATACAGATTCATAAAGTTGATTCAGCAAGCAATGTTAGAGTCGCTCACAATAGTTACAGATACACAAGTGAAACTATTTGTTCCCCTTGCACACTCAATCGAAAAGATTAGGTCACAATTATCTCACGAATACGAAACAAAAAGAACTGTGAATGCTCGTATTAGACAGTTGAAAGAGATTATGTCTGCTTGTAATGTCAGTGATGATTGTGATTGTGAAAGCGATGTCACTGGTGACTGTAGTGACGACTCTACTAACTCTGTCACCGTGACTGTGGTACTAGCTAAACAAGAGGGATAATTTATTTCTGACTACAGTAAAAACAATATTTTATTTATTGTTATTCAGATTATAATACTTACTCAGAATCAGATTTACTTTTTTATTCGGATGATAATAATATTTATTTTTTATTCTGATAATAATAATAATAATAATAATAATAATAATAATAATAATAATAATAATAATAATAATATTTTTATTCTGATAATAATAATATTTATTTTTTATTCTGAAAATAATAATAATAATAATAATAATAATAATAATAATAATAATAATGATAATAATAATAATAATAATAATAATAATAATAATAATAATAATAATAATAATAATAGTTTTTATTCTGAAAATAAAATTTATTTTTATTCTGATAATAATAATAATAATAATAATAATAATAATAATAATAATAATAATAATAATAATTTATATTCTGATAATAACATTTACTCAGAATCAGACTGTAATGTTTATTTTTTATTCTGATAATAATATTTACTCAGATTTGGTTCAGATAATTTGCTAACATTTTGAACAGATTTATATTAAGTCATTCATTTCCTAGATCCAGAAGGTGTCCCGTCTGGTCAGTAAGTTTAAAATGCATTCTTGATAACAGTGGATTATGACATCTCAGATAAACAGGATTAATTGGTTCTGATACAATTAAATATTTTGGTGGAACTTGCGGTGTAAATGTGTATAAAATGTATCCTTGCTGGGCCTGACTGGATTTTTTAAGATCTGCTTGTTTGCTGCCATCAATAACGTCACATACTAGAGTGGCTGCGATCGTTGATGTAATATTGACAATACCAGAATATCTGGCTGTGGGTTTATTTTTCTCCATTCTTCAACGATTTTGGGAAAATATTCATCGATGATATCTTCTACGGTTTTTCTGATCTCATCGATGTTAAATCCTCGAAGTTCATATGTTGGCAGATCTGCCTCAGTTATTTGACCACTAAGCAAGAATAATTGTTTATACATTGTACCAGCAGCAATTTTATCATCGTCCCTACTTTTCAATTACCGCTTGTATCATTTTTCGATGATAATTCTCGAAATCTGATGCTACTTAGTTCAGGTGTTTTATTTGCTTGACGATTTCAAGTTGCAGATAAGAGTTAATGAGAAGATATTCGTTAATATAACAAGCAAATGTTTGGCGTAGTAAATCACTTATTCGTTTGTGTTCATTATTGATGGCACTAAAATGATATCTGATAAAATTGTCCATAATAAACATGTAATTTTCATAATTCCACACCAAGACACCTTTTCTCCCACTACGATCTTGTTCGATTCGTATTATAAATTTAAATTTTAGTACTGATATCCATCCTTCATATCTTGGAGTTTTGTCCAAATGTGAAAAATTATTATTGGTAGTAAAATCGGCATTTTTAGGTTCTGATAGTCTCACATAAATCATCGCAACATCAGGCCATCGTAAAACAGTTCTGATCGATGACTGATATATATCTACGGCAAAGTCGAGAGAATTTATTTCTATCGCGGACGATAACGTTGGCTCGTGAACAGTAATAGGTATCTTGGATTCTTTTCCTGTAATAGATTTAATTCTGCGTTGGAACTCATCGTTGATTTGTTCTATTTAATAACTGCCCGTTGCAACAACTTGCCAATCGGGAGTTCCGTCGGGTTTATTCTTATTTGCGAATACAAATGAATTATTTGCTTGTAATCCACCGAATGATTTCGACCTGATATTTGGCCAGCTATAATAAACTCGCAATTGTGCTAGCCCTATTTCGTTAGCTTGAATTGCAGTTGGAAAAACCACATTAAACTCAGGATTGGTTGAACTCGCTGATATCATTGTTGTCTTTAGCGGTGCTGTATTAACGACGATTTGTTGCAGTAGTTCTTTCGATGATGACATTACTATTACTGTTATTATTTTAAATCGGGAATTTGATCTTCTATTTTTCCGTCAAATACTTCATTGTAAATTTTTATCATCATTGTGTACTCCTCATCGGATATTTTACCATCACTGAGATACGACGAGAGATACGATGATAGTTTAAAATATGCTGGCATCGCCGTGTGTAGTTTAATTGTATACTCGTGTAATTTTGTGTTTGTGCATGTAGCTATCTTCTTCGCAATAACACTGAGAATACCCGCGATAGTTGTTGAAGTAGAACCGACGATTGGTATAACAGGCGGTGCGATCATTGTTATTGTTGATAACAATACTCCGGTTCCAGCGATGATAGCAGAAACTGAATAAACAATTATATCAATGACAACCTCACGTCTGAGATATTTTTTTACTTTTACTGTACAGTCGTCAATGATATTTTTTAGTTTAGTTTGCCATGTACATACTTGATTGTATCTGTAACTAAGAACGTCGATTGGATTTTGATTCATTATACTTTTATTAAGTTATCAAGTTAATTGAGATGTTTCAGCGACAAATTCCAGACACCACAAGTGAGACGCTGCTGTTAATGTTTTATCAGATGGATCCAGTAAAAACATTTCTTCGGCATCTTTATTAAACACAATAGACACAATTCCAGAAAAATTATGAATGATGCCATAGATATGTGGTAAATATACTAAATTTTGCACCGCTAAGTACGGAAAGTCTATACACACCAGTGTTATTTTACTGTGTCCATGTTGCTGATCCTGATGATACTGTGCATACCACATTGATGATCTGCTTGTGAGGAATTATAATCAGATTAGTTTTTTCAACGATATCAGGAATTCCACTGACAATATCGTTGAGTCTTGTGTTAATGTCATCGAGTTTAATATCAATAACTGCTGGACTTCCAAAAAATTCATTAATAGCTCTACTCATGTTTCTATGAAAAGTCAGAAACGTTTGTACATGATTAGAAAAGTCGGTTCTGATTGTGGTCGTCACATCATTGAAAGATCTTTATCATCGACATATTTTTTCGTTGCACCGTCAAAATCAGGTTCTGGTGATCTGAGATTATTAATTCCATTGTTGTTCATGTCATCATACCACCGTTAACTGATATGAACTTGAATTCTTGATCGTTGATATATTTTATTTGTTGCTGCGTCAGTATCCGTGGTCGGATTTCCAAGATCGGTAATTTTGTATTGTTTCATGGCAATAATGCCAGTGAAAATATTGCCTTTTTTCTTTGCATAATTGTTGATTGAATTTCCAGAATCTTGTATTCTACCGTTTTCATCAAATACAACAATATTGTCTTTGAGAGCGTTTGTAATTCGTACAAGGATGTTTGTTAACTGGATGTTACTTGATTTTAATCGTCCTTGTTTATCCTGAAAAATAACGACTTCATTTCTATCTACGCTTGCAAGATTTAAAAGATCATCAGTTTCATTCGTGAGCTGATCAAGAGTTTCATGCTGAAATAAATCACCTTGCTGAGTTTTAGTCATAGCTGATCTTCTGTAAATATCTACCATTATATTTACTAATGCCTGTTTAAAACGTTGGACGACGATGTATACTCGTGAACAACTTTATGAGGAGGCATTGACGATTTTGATACAGCGTCAAGCACAGGGAGTACTTCACGGCCACATATTGGCGCATCAGTTAATTTGTGTGCTGGTAATGTTGAATACCAGATTGGAATACTTTGCATATTGCTCACATATTTTAAAAATTCTTTTGGTGGCACCAGTCCATACGAATCGAAATAAACAATTCCACGTCGATCAATCGCGTTTGCATCCCAATGAGTACCTGGACCAGATCTTCCATCGAGATTAATGATACCAGATTCAACATTGTTTGGTTTGTGTGGTAACTAATCACGCATAAAAACACCTCTGAAGTTTTTGATATTTAATCGCGCAGCAGCATCAAGTAAATCAAAATCAGACATAGGAAGAATCAACGAAGTGCCCCGGGAAGTCTCAGACCTTGTCAGTACCATGAATAAGGAGTTTCTGGCTCTTTTTTAGATCTTTTTAGTCCTTGTCCTGTTGCTTTCTTTAATGCGATTCCAGCAGCAGTTCCAACAGCACCAAGTGCAGCAGCTTTTGCAACAGCTAGGGCTGCAGAGGCTATCAACGCTGGTATAGCTGCGAGAAGTGGAAATATACCACCCGTCTTAGCGATGTCTTTAATGGCACCCGCACAAAGATTAAGTCGTATACCCGTCTTTGATCGTTTGGCGTCTCTGAAGTGATTGAGTTGACGTTCTGTCAGTGATAGTTTATTTGAACTACCTGCGATTTGTTCTTTTTTTAGTGACATTTTTACTCCACTGTTTTCTTTCGATACTGATTGTAGTTTTTTAATCTGACCAGGAGTCAGACTGAAACTAACATAATGATTTGACATTATAATTATCATGAGCGATCTAATTACATGTTTTCTACTGGGGCATCAATAACTCTCATGAGAACAACAACACCTTCAAGTAGCATTGTTTTATCGCTGAGTATAACAGCTGTTGCTCCATAATTAGCAATAGGTCCTCTTGTCACATTGACTCGAAACTGTATATCAACGACAGATTGCCGGAATAAATCGATATGTTCCAAGGAAAAGTAATATATTGGATACAGCGTTGTAAAATCTAGCTGTGATATTTGTAAACCAGAATCAACATTTTGATCACGTCCCATAAATGACATTAAACGATGATATGCACGTGCTACATGATTTTGATCAAAAATTAATAATATATCCTTAGCTGGCTCTTGGTGTCCATTTTTTCTCAGTGAAACCTCAGAAACACCGAGTTTGTCAAATATCATTATGCTATGTGTTTGTGAGTTTACTCGTGCAGCATTTTGGAAAGCAACAAATATATGTCGCGGTGCAAAGACACCTTGCTGTGATGTTATCTGCCACGTAAATAAACCATTAATGTTACTTTGAACACTATCTGTGGTCATCGGCAACCATGATAACAATGATTTACCACCTTGACTCACAAAAGAGAGTAAACGTTCTTCTTCAGGTATTGTTGGAGTCATTACTGACATTCACAATAAACGTTTTTTTTCAAAATTACTTTACCAGCATCACCAATAGCTTGACATATTGCATCATCATCTGTAGCCTTTCGTACGAGTACAACTGTATGCTTAGCTCCAAAAATAGCCTTTCTAACATTTCTACAAAACCCAAAGATATGTGTCAGTCGAATTGCACATGAAAATTTTCTACTTCCATCTTTCAGCATTGATCGACGTGCTGGAAAGCCTAAGTTGAATTCTGGATTAGCACCATGAACCACCGGCCACACATCAGCGTCAGCGTTGTCGGCGTTATTTCTTGGTCGTCTTATATTGTACTGTCTGTTGTCAGGGTGGTCAGAAGTATCCTTTACAAACATCATTGACGGAACAGCTGATCTTGAATAATCATCGCTGCATCTTGCAAGGCCATGTATCGTCGTTGCAATGTCGACGTCCTTCTGAATTGATTCAATATTTTTCCGTCAATCATGTACGTAGCGCTGTCAAACAACGCCATGATGCCATTATTAACAAAACCAACTCTAACATCAGCGCCATATTCAGTATTATCTGTTGTTAGAATTGCACCTTTTACTTCAGTAAATGCTTCAGCGGGTAAGAAATATCTGCTTGTATCCTGAACTTGTAACTCAATTCACCCACGCTGATTTGGCTGTCGTGCGTCATAAGAATAATATTGATAATCGCGCACAGACACACCCTTGAGTACTGGTGCGTCCATGTCGAATGCGGGATCAGATACACGTTTAAACATTTTTATTATATTTGTTATCGTCTAAAACGAAGACCACTTCCTGCTATTTAACTTGCGGTTATATTTTTTTTCTTTTTCTGATATGGGTACACTAGCTATCTCTGCTAATCTTTAATTTGCGGCTTGATTTATTATTTTACTAACATTTGCAGGCATCACGTCAGTGCTGGGTAATTTTACTGGCTGAGGTTTTCGTCGTATTTAATCGTGCTAGTCTATCCCGGATTGCCGAGAATGCTTTGCTAGCAACATCACCAACAGTAACAATACATTTTTCACGAACAATGTCAATAGCTTTCATTCCCAGTTGCTTTGCAATCAGTATTGGTTTTGGGGCTATCCTTCTGATTAGACCCAGAACAACATCACCGTAGATAGCTTTATATGTTGGTAATCGCGAATTTATCACCCTGACCATGGTCGTTCCACGTTGAGCGTTATGTATAATCATCTTATTATAGTCATTGTATCTAATTGCATACCCTTAATCACTGAAATAATGATCGCCGATTTCATTAATGATTGACCGATACACATTAACATCCATGATACCGCCTGTAAATAATCTTTGACAAATAGCAGCTGCTTCATTAATGATTTCGGCAGAATTATTACCAGCTCGTTTTCCACCGATTAAAATTTCTAGTCAATCAACATCAGCAAGGACGTTATTAGGACATGGAGCAACAAGACCACTTCCAGTTGATTCTTTCTTACTTGGTGAACGTGATTCCCTCCTTCGTCTAATTTCTCCAGATTCTAAATCTTCCTCTTCTTTTTGTTTCCTTGTTCGTTCAACCTCTTCAAGTTTCGACTTTCTTTCCCTTAGTTTCCTTACCTGTTTAGCCTCTTCAGTTTCGTCTTCATTTCTTCTTCCTTTTGTGTCCTTGATTGTTTAGCTTGTTTAAGTTGCTGCTTCATTTCTTCTTCTCTTTGCCTCCTTTCTTGTATTACTTGTTCAATGTACTCATCTACTATCTGGTTAAAAGTATTAAAATTATTAATATCTTCCGCAGTTCTGATTTGCGGAGTATTAGTATTAATGCGATATACATCCCTTATCCAATCGGCAACTTTTAGAGTTTTAACATATTCTGGTTTTACATACTTATCTCTTTTGCGATATCCAAACGCGGCAATATCAATTACTTTTTTTGTCCTTGAATGCGGCAATACCTTCCTCCGTAAATTTATCTGTGATGCTAGTTCTAATTCTTGGCAGAGGTTGTGGCTGTTGTTCAGGTGTTGGTTGAGGAGTTTGCACGGGTGGTGGTTGAGGATTTTGCATGGGTGGTGGTTGAGCTGTTTGAATGCGTCCAGCAATATTGACAGGCAATGATTCAAGAGCTTTCTGCGTTGCTTTAGCTGCTTTAACAATTTTCTTTATTGGTTTCACAATTGGTTTAAATAATTGTTCTGCACCATCTGCAAATTCCACCTGAGGCTCCTGACGCGCTTGTAGTTGTTGCTTGACAGAATCACGGACGGGTAGATACTTTTTATCTGCCTCTAGTCGCTGTCGAGCTAATCTAGCTGTATGAGATTCCATTATTGATATAACGATGATTTAATTACAGCAGTAGAGAGGGTGACGACCAACAGTAAACTTCACAAAATAAAAATTTTAAAACAAAAAGTCAGCGATAAAGTAACAAAATGAGCTAACCCAATTAGAGAGAATCTCGGTCGATATTAGAGGCTTCGGTTTGACGTTACTGACCTTATATTTTTCATTTTTGTAGAATGCTTTATTTTGCAAACAAAGACAATTCAAGCAAGTGGTCTGTTCAGCCTCTCTGCATTTCTTCTAATTGCTCTTGAGCTAATCTAGCTGTATGAGATTCCATTATTGATACAACGATGATTTAATTTACAGCAGCAGAGAGGGTGATGACCATGATTGACTATTCGGATCACAAGCGTAAACACTCAAGGGAATAAAAAAAAAAAAAAAAAAACGCTTCAATAATAAAGTAAAAAAAAATGGTCCAAAATAATTTGTTGGTTAGAGGCTTCGGTTTGACGTTATTGGTCTTGTATTTTAGGCTTTTTGAACCTCTCCCTTCAGACAAATATAATTCAAGCAAGTGGTCTGTTCACTCTCTCTGCTGCTCTAGTATTAATGGATATAGGCCAACCGAGCTAAAAATACAGAAATGAAAGAAGAGAGAGAGATTGTGTGTGTGTGTTGTGTGTGTGTGTGTGTGTGTGTGTGTGTGTGTGTGTGTGTGATTTAGATTTTTAACGTAGCTTTAATAATTTTTCAGTCATATCACTATGATGTCCTCAGTGTGACAGTTTATAGTGATGTTTAGCACTGTGGCATCATGCCGCAGACATGTGACATGATGTCCCACCCAGTCACGTTATCTTGACACCAGGTCGACCAGTCCTAATACTAACCTCTTAATGCTTCGCGCCAAGCGAGGCAGGTGTTAGTACCATTTTTTTAAAGTCTTTGGTATGACTTGGTCGAGGTTCGAACCCGCGACCTCCCGCATCCGAGGCGGACGCTCTAACCACTAGGCCACCGAAGCGGTCAAAATCAAAGAAGAAATGGAGGGTTATGATGTACTTTTATTACAGCAAACACATAACGTATCGGGGGAAATAGAGAGACTTGCTGAGGGAAAATTTTATTGCAATAATGATAATAAACAGCAGTAATAACGAATTAAAAACGGGAGTGGCGATAATAATAAAAATAAAGGAGTAGCTTAGGCAATGGAAAAAATAGAAGAAGGAGAGGTTTTTAAGAGGAGGCTTTGGCATATAAAATCCAAGAGTGGCATATTCTAAATGTGTATATACCTGCACTATATAATGCTAGAAAAGTAAAGTTTATAGAAAACTAACGGAGCACATACAAAAATTCACAATGGAAAAATTTATAATTGAGGGGGATTTTAAATGGGTAGGGGAAGAAATAGACAGGAAAGGAGGATTGACTGTAGGGGATATTCTGTTGAAACAGAGCTTCCGAAGACTATTAGGGGAAAACAAACTTCTTGATGGGTATAGGAAATGTAACCTTTGACGAACATAGTACACATATGAGTATAAGGGGAACCAAGCAAGCAGATTGGACAAAATTTACATATCGGGAATAGGAACAAGAATGTAGGATAGGTAAAGTCTAAGTCTCAGATCACTTCATGAGAGAAATAGAGGTAGCAATAAAGGGAAGAACTATCACCCATTCTAGAGACGTTATATATAAATATTTTTCTACAACGAAAATATTAATTACCATGAGAGAAGGATTGATAACAATATTGTATAAGGGGAAAGGGGAAAGGAATTAGCTGAACAAATTGGAGACATATCTTTGCTAAATGCAAATTAAAAAATTCTGAGCAGAGTCCTAGCACAAAGAATTGGGTGGGGTGGGGTTGGGGAATGAAGACAATTATAAACAAAAACCAGCGTTGTGGGGGCAAAGGAGCGAAACATACAAAACAATATACTAACTATCAGAACAGCGATTAATTATATGAATATACAGGGATGCTAAGAAGCATTAGTACTTTCCGACCAGGAGAAAGCATTGACCATCTAGTGCACATCTATATAGAACAAGTACTAAATAAACTTGGTTTTGGACCAAATTTCCGAAGACGGACACATATCCTGTACCAAAAATTGTTTTCCAAAGTACAGGTAAATAGAACAATAACCAAGAAATTTGCAATAGAATGGTCAGTAAGACAGGGATGTCCCCTGTCAGTGCTATTATACGTTATAGCAATATAAATATGAGCTCCAAAATAAGAGAAAATGTGGATGTAAAAGGCATTCATATACCAAATTGAGCTAAAGAATAAAAAGTGGTGCATAATGCTGACGATTGTACTAATTTTATAACTGATTCAAACACTTTTAAACATCTACAAAAAGACTTTGAAAAATTGGGTATAGCATCAGTGTAAACAATCAATTACGATAAGACTGAAATACTGCTAATAGGGAACTGGCCAGGGAACCACCCAGGGCTCCGTCCCCACCTAGTCAAATATAAAGTAAAAGCACCAGGAGTCTGTGTGTGCAGGCCTGGTGTATGCAGGCAAGGCAATGGGTGCCGTTTAACCGCGGAACTGTGTTCGAATCTTCCTCGAGTACGAATTAAAACTTCTCTAACCTGTATAATAGTATTATTTGTATTAAATGATTAATTCTGCCTACTATTATCAAGCATTCTTCTGTAAAATCCAGAGATAGCTCTTTCCGTTCTGTTTGGTGTATATTTATAATTCTCTCTCTCTCTCCCTCTCTCTCTCTCTCTCTCTCTCTCTCTCTCTC
>JAECUM010048750.1:0-10620 GCA_016617855.1 Megalonaias nervosa
AAAGGGCTAAACAAACAAACCGCCGTGATCTACTAAAATATGGAAAGAAGGAAAAGGCTGATAGGGTACCATTTATCCTAACCTACTATCAAGACAACCCCAAAGTAGATAAAATCATCGGGAAACACTGGCCCATCGTGGAATCGTTGGATGCACTAAAGTTAATCCTCCCAAACAAAGCTGTAGTAGCCTACCGGAGACCAAAAAACCTCAAGGACGTTCCTAGTCAGGGCGAAGCTAACGCCAATCACTAATCAAGACCACCCTAGTCAATCTGGCCCCTGTGGCGATAAAAGGTGCAAAACTTGTCAACATATGATACAGACCAGGACATTTTCTAGCACAGTGACTAGAGAAAAACTAACATGGTCCAAACAAAACGTGCAAAACAGAGAATGTAATTTATCTCATCACATATAAGATCTGTAGCCTTCAGTATGTCGGAGAAACTGAAAAGCTACACAGAAGAATTAACCTTCATTGATCTGACTGGATGACTAAGAAGCTGTACAGAAGCCCGGTCGCAGAACACTTCTGCTCCCATGGTCACACTTTCAGTGATATAACACTTATCGCAATTGGTAACAACCCCAACTGGAGTTCCGAAACCAGGAAGGAAAAGGAATCTTACTGGATATGCCGCCTTAGAACATTGAAACCAAGCGGTTTAAACCAAGAAGACTAGACAAAGACAGCCATGCACAAATGAATTTTTTTTTTTTTTTTTTTTTTTGCAGCCGACATATTTTCTTTTAAATAATTCTCTAAATTGCTTAATAACCTATAACTACTACTATGACAATTAAATATCCGGGATATAATTTGCGCTTACATAAATGTACGTAAACAACAGCTGTCATTATGGCACGTAGATTTCTAGGTCAATAAAAGTATTTTCCAGCAGCCTCAACAAGTTGAAATAAACTAGTTGAAGCATGATAAATTTAAAGGTTTAATTCAGCCATGTAAAGTTTTGCAAACACAACGGTTTTTATGTTTTATTTGTTTGTTTTGTCATGTTTTGTATTTGCCTTTGAAAAAGACTCATTAAGATACGAAAGCACTCGAACTAGTTAGATACTAGTTTTGCACTGTTCGTTGTCAGATTATTGCATTTATCTTAATCAATCCCTGACACACGTGATCCCTTGCTGGATCCAGTGCACTTGAAAGGACTGTTATTTGCCATATGATTTGTTTTCTTTATATTATCAACCTCGTATGGCACGATCTACCTTTGGTGTGATCTAACACCCTTTCAGTTCTGTATTTTATGTCGTGTTAGTGAATACGTTCCAATGTTTTCCTTCTTGTACAGCCAAGCACAAATATATATATATATATATATATATATATATATATATATATATATATATATATATATAGAGAGAGAGAGAGAGAGAGAGAGAGAGAGAGAGAGAGAGAGAGAATAGTGGGTTTAACTATTTTAACTATTCGGCCAAATACGAATAGAGACCCATATTCGGTCGAATAAGAACACGAATAGTGAGTGAATGCTCCAAAATAAAATATTTTTTTTTCAGCAGGTCTAATGATATTTTAATTAATTATAAAGTAACTAATAACGAACACGAGAAGGTTAAAATAACTAAGACATTACAAAAATGTCAAAGTGCTACAGTTAAACGTATTGATAATGCTTAATACGTATTGATAATGTTTAATACGTTAACTAATGAATAGCAAGATTCAAATTTTCAAGTGCAGTCCAACACTCACTGCTGCATGAAGGATACATTAGCTTTAAAAAACTAGTCTCTCGACATTGTCTGCCTGTAGACAACATATGTTGTCTGACAAGTTCATGCCGGCAGTGCTAAAAAGACGTTCACTTGGGACGCTTGTTGGAGACGCTACTAGATAACGTGGCGCGCAGGAACGGAGTAAAGGAAACCTGTCAGCATTGGTCTGCCACCATGACACTGGATCGATATCCCTTAAGATGCAAGGCTCATTCGGAAGTTGTTCAAGCTGTTTGTCCATAAGAATCGAGGTACTGTTTCCTGGCTAGTTGTTGCGTCGAGTCCCATGAAGTCCAGAAGTCATCAGATGCACTCCTAGCTTTCTTACTGGGTGGATTTTCAAATTCAACCTCCATGCTTTTAACAGTGTCGGCATCTTGAGATTGAGACAATGACACAGCTGTTACAATTTCCGCCTTAACTTTAATTTTTTTGTACTTCAGCTAATATGTTCAGTTTGAAACGTAGATGTAACCGTGTAGAAATTACAAAATTCATAAAATAGGCCCGAACAACAATACACACATTTTATATCTAATACAACAGTCATAGTGTGACCTCCACTCACACGCCTGTCTAGTTCCTCAATGAACCGTCTGCTTGCCTTCTGCCGGCAAGAGTATGGAAACAAAGTTGATAACAATAAGTCTGATGTTCACGAAGGTTGACCAAATTGTACAATTCGTATTCGTCTGCAGCATACTATCCGGCCGAATACCAATACCTCATTTAATAAACTATTTTGGGTCGAAACGAATACGAAGCGAATATTCGGTACAGGCCTAATATATTGTGATACATGAGGGAACTGTTGGTTCATTACAAGAGTCCAAATTTGTAGATCTTGTCACACTTGACTAATGGCAGGAAAACCCAACCAGAAGATACCTAAGGGTCATCTACAGCCTATTCCTGCATTTGACGAACCATTTAGCAGGATAATTGTGGTCTGTGTTGGTCTCTTACCTAAGACCAAGTCAAGCAACCAATACTTGTTGACCAGAGGACACTCCTGTGAGGAATATTAAAAATAAATAATAGTAAAAGCTTTGATAAAGTTTATTTTATACAGTTTTCGCCTTCCCAAATCTATCCAATTTCATAAAGGACCAAATTGTATAACTGAAATTTTCCACAAAGTTATACCTGATTTATAAGTCAAGCAATTGAAGTCTTCTGCACAGGAAACAGGAATATTTGAAAAAAGAAATTAAATACTTGCTGGAGAATGATTTCATAGAACCAACTAAAAGTGACTGGAGCTCACCATTTAATCGTGTCCAATGAATTTGACCTTTTGAAAGAATTCTGGCAAATTCCACACAAATAAAGGGCAAAGGAAACGTCGGCATTCGTAACTCCAGGTGGACTTCATCAATATATAGTAATGCCGTTTGGGATGAATAGTTCGCCTTGTACTTTCCAACGTTTAATGAACATGATTATATATGGTCTAGATAATTGCAACGTTTATGTTGGTGATGTCATCATCTACGATAACACCCAGAAGGATCACTTGGAACAAATTCTTACATTCTTTGAGAGACGCTTAAATGATGCACAAGTTTGAGAAGATAATTTCACAGTGTACTATGTCGTGTTCAGCGTGGCATGTAACCATTAAGTTTGACGTTTGAGTTAGACTCGCAATAAATTATTGACTGTGAGGGATGGGATTTGTTTTGTTTTGTTTGGAGCAGGAACTGAATTTAGATTCCGTTAGATTTCGGTCGGAGAGATATGTCTATGTAGGGTCAAGTGTAGGGCATGACAGGATTGAGACAAAAATAAGAGCAGAATATTTTAGGAAACCTTGGGCAATTAAAAACAGCTATCATAAATGATATTTTCCAGAATAGTTATTAAAACATGTTCTGACTTCGATGGGAGTGATACAGTTTTGGCGGTTAGAGAAAGAAATCCTCATTAGCTAAGCTGAACAAGGCTTGTGTGTTCTAAGACAAAATTCAAGATTTCAAAGTTATCGTTCTCGCAATATTAGTCATTCCGAGTTTTTTTTTTTTTTCTGCCGAAAGGGAAGCTGGCTCCGTGATCAGTAGAAATTACTCTTCTCGTTAAATACATCGTCCAACGGACAATGGCTTCTGGAGATTTAGGAGACCAGAGAAAAGATAGAGGGAATTCTCTGATGATAAGCGAGCGAGGGCTCGGGACGTCACAAAGGTATTGTCTCAGTTCCATACAATATTTTCAATGATGTAAATATGTAATTCTTTGTTAAACGTACTTGTTTTAAATTCATGCATCAGGTTTTTTCTTGAGTTTAAAAGCAATTGTTTGCATTCATTTTGTCTCAAATGTTATATGACTCCTATTTTATATGAATGAGATCGGATTTAGTTGTTTTGTAATAGAAATTTAGCAGCTGCTTCCCATGACGCTCAGAGTTGAGAAGTTAGTTAGGGCCGGTCGGCCTGATTTCAGGATAATGTGACTGGATGGGACATGATGTTACATGTCTGCCGCATGATGCCGTAGTACTAGACATCACTATAAACTGCCACACTGCAGACATCGTAGCGATATGATTTAAATTATTAAAAGCTACGTTCAAAATCCAGCAAGCACACTCGGTGATGATCGATAAATTTGTTGCTTTATTTTGGAGTTTCTTTGCTCAGTTAAAATAGTCTGTTTTTAAAATAGTTTCTTTTTTTAAAAATTCTGACTTTAAATCTTGTGTTTCGTTCTCCTTTACCTTTCTAAATTTATGACGTCAGTATTTTCAAGTTTACACGAAACTTCAAAGTGAAAGAGAGCGGTCAATGTGAAACCATGAGTTTTATTAATTATGCTTATACACTCAGTAACTATTTTGTCAGCAACCTGAACTACTTCCACGGGTGTGCGAGGTTCAGAACGATTACAATATCCTATAATCCTGGGTAAACTTCCACTGAACCAAAGTCTTTCCTCGTAAATCTTCCATTAATTTTATTATGTTAGCTGTCTGATATTTCGTTTGTGATGTGACTTGCTTAACACTTCCATGCAATGGTTTAAGTGGCGTGCTATAAAGATACACAGATACAATTTAAAACCTTTTTTTTACATTTTTGCAAAGAATATATTTACTTATTTTCAATGGGAGTTATTTGTCTTTGATATTTGCAAATGCCCGAAATTTTCTTCCAACATGTTGTTAAAGTAATTTGTATAGTTGATTCACAAATAAAATAATTACCTCAAACATTTTTTTTTTTGTGGGGGGGGGGCACTTGATTCTTCATAAACTGGGTTTGTTATGATCCCTGCTTTACTTACAAGCCGATTGACTCTCATGGTCCCTGCTTGTGATTTACGGGATATTTAATCTACATCCTTCTTTATCCTTTTTCTTTTCATTTTCTATTTATTTTGTAAACATTTTGGTTTGTATATGTTTGCATGTTGTTGTTATTATTGCTATTTATTTGTTTTGGTTTTTGTTTATTATTTTATTATTGTTGTTTGCTTTGCAGCTATACAGAATGAGACACGTTGTTAACTGACCAATTAGTGTCATAGAATTTTGTTCATAAGGTAATCTTACACACTATGGTTTATTTGTCGTAGCTCTTTGTTGTCTTCTTCAACTATGATACGGTTTATGGTGAAAGCTACGATCATGTGAGAATGTATATAGTATAGATTTTGTGATGAAAGGTACGGTCGTGTGCAAATATGGTGAGTTAAAGATTTTGTGATAAAAGGTACAACCATGTGGGAAGATAGAAAGGATAGATTTTGTAATGAAAGGTACAGCCACATGAGAATGTCGAGATTATAGATTTTTTTCCTACCTACAGGGAATTTCGATGAAAAAGCAGATAGCTTTAGTAATTAACGTTATCAATCATGGCAGACATCCCGGTATTATTCTAAAAAGGCTGATTTTATATTCATGAGCAGCACACCACATTGTTTATACAAATATAATCCACTAACATAAGCCGTTGAGTGGTTGACAAATGTGACTTTGCATGTTTAGTAGGTCCAGTACTATTAAAACTATTATATCCTAATAGCAAGGTACATGCATTCAGAGCATAGTTTATATATATATATATATATATATATATATATATATATATATATATATATATATGTGTATATATATATATATATATATTTTGCTAAATAACACAAAACATGGTTTGGTCAAACTACTTCAATGGCTAGATTACAACTGACTAAAACAGAAAAAACACACGCACACTAGTCTTCGTCTGCTTTGCAGATAGCCAGTGCTTTTTGTAATGTCAGTTGATCTTCTCGTAAAACTCTTTCTTTAACTTTTTCAGAATTAGTCCCACATACTATCTCTAATTATTTCATCCTGTAGATTTTCAAATTTACAGTTCTTTGCAATCGAGTTAAGTTTAATTACATATTGGTCAATGGTTTCATTCTTTTGTTGGATTCTTGTATTGAATCTGTGCCTCACTAATGTTCTGCTTCGGACTGCAATAGTCCTCAAATTTCTTGACAAGTGGAGCAATTTGTTCCGCTTCATTGGCCTCCAATGTAAATGTGTTTTAAATGTCTCTACCATCCTGACCAATAATACATAGGAAAGCACTGATTTTTTTTCCTTCTTTATCTGCAAGCGCAGCATCTAAGCAAAACTGCATAGTCTGCTTCCACCTCCTCCACGTTTCTGCTAGATGGTGGGAATTAAAATCCATTTCAGTTGGCTGATTGAGTTTTTCCATGATTAACACATAAACTTGTGTATCCAAATTACAGCATTTGTATGGAGATATACTTCTTAATGGTATAAAATCCAACTCATTCCAAACTTTTCACTTCTGACACCATGTTATGTTTTGCTAAATAACACAAAACATGGTTTGGTCTAACTACTTTAATGTCTAGATTACAACCGACTAAAACAGAGAAAACACACGCACACTAGTTTCTCACGCTAATGTTATCATAAGGCATATAGGGTTACAACTGAGTGAGAGCCTGGAGGTGACCTTAGGGGACCTGTAACTGTCAGACCATTGTAGCAACAGAATGTTAATACTGTATATATATATATATATATATATATATATATATATATGAATGACATTTTGCAATATTATTTTTCCCATTACTGTTTTAGAATGGCACTTGGGTGATAATGATTATTACATTTCTATCGTGGGTTTTATTTTTCAGAAGAAATACATTTCATATTAAAAAGCCTATAATTTTCAAGAGCAATACTGCCTTATGAACAGTAATAGCTGTTGATTTTCGGACACATTCAAGAGCTGAAATAATATGTCAAGCAATAGTAAAATACAGATATTGTTGGAGTTGTTATACAGTCTTCTGTGCAAGCTAACGTTTAAAACCCTAATTAATGTTACTTTCAACACGGTTTCATCATTTCAGGCAATTGGGACCTATGGAAACAAATATTCACAAACATCACTCCCATCATTCAATGGATAACGAACATGACATCTGATCAGTGTCGCAATACCTTTTTTCCAACTACGACTTATTTCGTGTTCTCAATCAGCTTTGATCTTCTGGCGCATGGAAATACAATTAGAAAACCTTACGAATACTCTCAGAATGTAGAGACTGTAAACTCATAACATTACATAAGAAGCATGATCAGTATTCCTTCATGATAATGATAATAATAGCAGATATAACTGGACAACCGTATTATCCAATCACATCGCAGAAAACAGTTTTACATCCATATTAGGTAATCACATTGTAGAAGGCAGTCGCATTGAAGAAGACAAGTATCAGCTGACATATTTTATCATATACTATTTCCTGTCTTAAAATGTTTCAGATTAAGGATTATCGTTATTTTTAGTCAAGAAAATATCTCGCAAGCTATGTCGATAGATCTTAATGGCCCCTACAGGCATATTATTAAAGTGGCATCTGATAACCTTTGTTGTAAAAACGCTAGGTTACAAGAAAGTATTGTTATTCGATACGGTATCGTCTACAGTAGCTATAATGTTTGAATGACCGATGATATTACTAAATGAAAAGATTGTATCGATTTCCTCTATTTCTGTTCATGTCAGGATTGTTGCTAAATTAAAACATTCTATCTTTCAATCAGCAGAATTTTTTAATTTGAATACGACCAAAGTCACGAACGTAAACATCTTGCAAACATATTGAAACCTTTAGTACATCATGTTACATTATACCTACTTTGACAGACCTTATGGTACATTATACGCAATTGGACTTACGTTATGCAATTAAGAAACACTTTCTGGTGAGAAATAATATCGCATATGTATTTGCACTCACATGTGCGCTTTTTTTGCTGCAAAATTAATGGAAAGCAGATTTATTTTGTATGAGTGTGCTTCAAACTTAAAGTAATCACCATAAATGTAATAATATTTAACATAAAAATACCAAAAGAACATCTGCGTCGTCTTCTTTTCCATTCTTCTTTTTTTTTATAGGAGTGATTGATTTATATATGTTATTTTTGTGATAATTATAATTAATTAAATTGTATTTTTAATATATATTTCCGAGATTAGTCCATCAAATTATTGTTTGCGTCACGTTGGATGACTTCCGTTTTTGTAGGCAATATGTCTGCTGCTGCAGCTAATGGACGTGGTTCTTCTTATTGTCCTCCATATCAAACGCAATGTTTCGAGTTCCCTTCAGCCAAGAGCTTTATCTATGCTTAAGAAAGTTTTGATTGCTAATTGCTGTCAAAGTTAGAAAAAATTGAATTCTCTCTTTTTTCCGCCTTTCCTACCTTAAAGTGTTTGATAAAGGTTGGGCCAAACTTCTTTTCAATTGAGACCATAATACATTTTTGGAGTTGGTTTAAAGGAGATAATTGCTTCTAATTTATGTAAATTGCAGTGATATTATTCAATTTTGTCAAGATTTCTTCTCGAATAGAAACATTAAATTTTGCTTCACGAAAAGAACAATATATGCCCTCTGTATGGAATAGCGTTGCAATTTTTTTTTTTTCACTATTTACACTGTCAATCGAAAGTGTTATCCTACAGCGTGGCGCAATTTATACGTCAAAGGACAATTTGTGGTCACTATTTACCCTGTGGACTGATAATGTTATCCAATAGCGTGGCGGGATTTATACGTCAAAATGACAGTTTGGTCAATATTTACCCTGTCAAGTGATAATGTTATCACATAAGGGAAATTAATTGTTGGGTACAAATGTTGGGTCACAAGAAAAAAAAAAAGTGGTATACGACTTGCTCAGCGTGACTCCGTTTGCTCATTCTATTATCGCAATTAGGACGGAAGACCTCATTTATTGCAAACATTATGCATATATTATCAAAATCTGCAAACTTTGTCATCTTATTAGTGATTGATCACGATGTTCATTAAGTTCAGTAAGACCGATGATCGTTATCAAAGCCACTTCGTTATGGACATGGCTAATTAATCCACTGAAGGAGCGTAATCTCTGCGTGATCAACACAATATTGGTATCTTTCCAAGAAATCTGCCTCTCGTTATTACAAAGAGAATGAGAGTGATCGAAAAAAAAAAGACCCAAAATATCATTATGAATGAAAACACTAAATAAGTAGTTGGCGATATAAAAAATGGAAAATCTTGCGGAAATATTCTTAAAGAAGATAAAATGGTTGACGTGTTAACAATACACGACATTCTATACACCGTATAAATTTAAAGGCTATTTAAAGGAAATGTCTATATTGATATCAAAAGACATAACTATCAATAAATGATCGATGTTTCTTCGATTTCGTATTGATTCGTACTGCGCTTTCGATTACTTATCTGTCAGTAAAGTCAAATTAACACTCTCAAGCTTGTAAACTAAAATAAAACAATAATTTAGTCTTGCTGCCAATAAAACCAGATATTACATCTGCAAGCTGTGCCACGTCATTTATAGGCAGATCGAAAAATACGAGCAGGCCTGATCAGCAAGATTGGCATTGTGTATGACTCGAATCAGTACTATGACTCAGAATCCAACTTCAGGTTAAGTGTTTTGTTATTTTCGAGGAGACGCATAATGCTGTATTTAGAGAATAATTTAATACCATGTGATTTAAAAAATGATATCAGTTACTTTACCTGCTGACGGAGGTGTATAATATTAAAATATTGCATTGCTCGACCGAATTGAGAGTTTTCTGCTACAGTGAATAAGTATTATATATTGAAACTTAGTTATGTTTTTGCACTAAACTAAACATTCATATTTAATGAGATGCTTGCTATTGTAGCTGACATAATGGAAATTAGTGTTAATAAATTCGTGCTTCGTCTCAGTCCAAACTCATTGTTCTAACGTATGATTGGTCAGGTGTTTGACAAGCCAATGAAAGCTCAGAATTTTGAGTTTGGTATTACTTTGAGTGTGATTGTTTTGTTTTCGATTTGTTGTTTTGTAATAACGGTAAAGAAATATAGTCTTGATTTATCAAAGCTTAACAAACCCAAAGACTTCAACACTCTTTTTAAAATAAAATTTACCGATCTTTTCCGTCACAATATTTTCTTTATAGTTTATTGCCTCTCCGTATAAAGGAAACATCTGGGCTAGTTAATGTTCTTGTTAGTCAATGTTCTTGTCACTCATTCTATCGTGTGTGCGACCTGCAAGCGAGCATACCAGATGTTTTTTCACTAAGGACCTTGCCTAAAGCTTCTCAACTTCGAAATATCAACAAACTAGCTGTTTACTAGAGAATATCATCTTGTAATACTCAAGATGAATAAATAACAACCCTGAAATATGTATTCTTTAAGAGTATAAGTCATCCAAGTTATATATATATATATATATATATATATATATATATATATATATATATATATATATATATATATATATATATAA
>JAECUM010048759.1:0-14647 GCA_016617855.1 Megalonaias nervosa
AGGAAATCCAGAGGATGCTAAAGTGTTAGATGAGACTAAGAATGTGTGTATGTGGCAGTCATGTAAATTACAAAGTCATCAAATTCAGGAAATCCAGAGGATGCTAAAGTGTTAGATGAGACTAAGAATGTGTGTATGTGGCAGTCATGTAAATTACAAAGTCATCAAATTCAGGAAATCCAGAGGATGCTAAAGTGTTAGATGAGACTAAGAATGTGTGTATGTGGCAGTCATGTAAATTACAAAGTCATCAAATTCAGGAAATCCAGAGGATGCTAAAGTGTTAGATGAGACTAAGAATGTGTGTATGTGGCAGTCATGTAAATTACAAAGTCATCAAATTCAGGAAATCCAGAGGATGCTAAAGTGTTAGATGAGACTAAGAATGTATGTCTAAATGCTAGTGTTAGATGAAACTAAGAATGTATGTCTAAATGCTAAAGTGTTAGACAAGACTGAGAATGTGTATATGTTTAAATGCCAAAGTGTTAGATGAGACTAAGAATAAATGTATGTCTCAATGCTAAAGTGTTAGATGAGACTAAGTGTATGTCTCAATGCTAAAGTGTTAGATGAGACTAAGTGTATATCTCAATACTAAAGTGTTAGATGAGACTAAGTGTATGTCTCAATGCTAAAGTGTTTGATAAGACTAAGAATATATATGTCTCAATGCTAAAGTGTTTGATAAGACTAAGAACGTGTATGTCTCAATGCTAAAGTGTTTGATAGACTAAGAACGTGTATGTCTCAATGCTAACGTGTTTGATAAGACTAAGAATGTGTATATCTCAATGCTAAAGTGTTAGATGAGACTATGAATGTGTATGTCTCAATACTAAAGTGTTTGATAAGACTAAGAATGTGCATGTTTCAATGTTAAAGTGTTTGATAGACTAAGAATGTGTATGTCTCAATGCTAAAGTGTTAGATGAGACTAAGAATGTGTATGTCTCAATGCTAAAGTGTTAGATGAGACTAAGAATGTGTATGTCTCAATGTTAAAGTGTTAGATGAGACTAAAAATGTGTATGTCTCAATGCCAAAGTGTTAGATGAGACTAAGAATGTGTGTACATCTAAATGCTAGTGTTAGATGAGACTAAAGTGTTTGATAAGACTAAGAAGGTGTATGCTAAAGTGTTAGATGAGACTAAAAATGTGTATGTCTCAATGCTAAAGTGTTTGATAAGACTAAGAATGTGCATGTCTCAAAGCTAAAGTGAGACAGAATGTATGTATATCTAATGCTAAAATAACAGCTGTTCTGTTACATCACAGTGATATCATCCACTTTACAGTTATACAGCACTATAATATATATATATATATATATATATATATATATATATATATATATATATATATTGCATTTATTTCAATGTGACCAAACTGACCAACAGATTTCTGGCAAAAATACTGTCTGATACCAGACTTCTGACCTGTCATGGCATGTTGGCATTGCCATATGTATTGTGATAAATATCATAAATATGACAGGTTAGCATTGAATAATTTCAAACATCACATTTGGTATACATTAATAGATGCGAAATGTAGCTCACATCAGTGTAAATCTTAACCATGATGACACTTAATAAAAGCCATCAAGTACATTCACATGGGATAAGCATATCCCAAATGGTGTTTCTCATTAGCCCAAAATTTAACTTGCATAAACTAAAATGAAAGAAAACCATATCTCTATGAAAACAAATTTACCTGGGATGTGCAAACTTTGTTCAGCATCACAAATGCAAAAGTATTGAGGAAAAATGCGAGTGGTGGATCCCTGTAGAATTTGAAAGAGAACACAGCAAGAAGTAAAAACTGTGGTAAAAAACAAAGCAGTCCGAGGATGACAGAATTATTAAGTCCGGTGGTGAGATACAGCATATAGAAGTAGATGGAGAAGTTGTGTCGGATGTCCTTCCTCACAATGTGGTACAAATAGGTGTGGTATAAAAAGTCCCATCTATACCTGAAATGGAAAATAATTAAGGACCAGCTTTTGTTAAGAATTTACAAAATCTAATGAAATCAATTTATTTATGAATTACTATAATCTGATGTCGTTTTATATCCATTTACTCTGATGTCTGTAATTCATGATATGAACATTCAACAGACTACTGATAAACTGAACAAGAGGCATCCACAGACGGCATTACCACTATTCCCCAGTTCCCTGCTTATGAAAAGACTTTCTGAAAGTGACATCACCACCCTTTCTCAGCCCCTGCTTATGTAAAGACTCCTGCTGAAAGTTACATTACTGCTGTTCCCTAGTTCCCTGCTTATGTAAAGACTCCTGCTGAAAGTTACACTACCACTGTTCCCTAGTTCCCTGCTTATGTAAAGACTCCTGCTGAAAGTTACATTACCACTGTTCCCTAGTTCCCTGCTTATGTAAAGACTCCTGCTGAAAGTTACATTACCACTGTTCCATAGTTCCCTGTATGTAAAGACTCCTGCTGAAAGTTACATTACCGCTGTTCCCTAGTTCCCTGCTTATGTAAAGACTACTGCTGAAAGTTACATTACCGCTGTTCCCTAGTTCCCTGCTTATGTAAAGACTCCAGCTGAAAGTTACATTACCGCTGTTCCCTAGTTCCCTGCTTATGTATAGACTCTTTCTGAAAGTTACATTACCGCTGTTCCCTAGTTCCCTGCTTATGTAAAGACTACTGCTGAAAGTTACATTACCGCTGTTCCCTAGTTCCCTGCTTATGTAAAGACTCCAGCTGAAAGTTACATTACCGCTGTTCCCTAGTTCCCTGCTTATGTATAGACTCTTTCTGAAAGTTACATTACCGCTGTTCCCTAGTTCCCTGCTTATGTAAAGACTCTTTCTGAAAGTTACATTACCCCTGTTCCTTAGTTCCCTGCTTATGTAAAGACTCCTGTTGAAAGTTACATTACCACTGTTCCCTAGTTCCCTGCTTATGGAAAGACTCCTGCTGAAAGTTACATTACCACTGTTCCTTAGTTCCCTGCTTATGTAAAGACTCCTGCTGAAAGTTACATTACTACTGTTCCCAAATTCCCTGCTTATGTAAAGACTCCTGTTGCAAGCTACATTACCACTGTTCCCTAGTTCCCTGCTTATATAAAGATTTCTGCTGAAAGTGACATTACAACTGTTTCCAGTTCCCCACTTATGAAAAAATCTCCTGCTGAAAGTGACATTACAACTGTTTCCAGTTCCCCACTTATGAAAAAATCTCCTGCTGAAAGTGACATTACAACCCTTCCCTAGTTCCCCACTAATGTAAAGATTGTTAGTAAAAGTACCCAACCATTCAGTGGTTTGTTTTTTTTTGGTACAATTTGTACAATTTGCTTGACATGCACACAGTTTGGATGAAATATCTTGAATGGTTTGAGAGTTACATTCCATAAGTGAAACTGTTTATGGACAGACAGACAGACTTAATGATACATATTAAATTTTTTACCACTGTATTACATACCCAGATGGGGTTGGTGGCTGGTGGGGGCATAAAAAACAAGTTATTTACATCCCCCACTATGCCAAAATATTTGTTGGGAGACAAGAGTAATTTGTCAATGATTCCAACAAATGGGGAAGTTTGTATTTACAATGTTAAGAATCCTGAAACTGAAGAATTTTAAATCCCAAAAGGCACGTGAACATGTACATCACTAATCTAATGTGTACCAAGTCCACAAAATATATATCTTAAAACAGTTTTGAGGTTTTGTATTGGAAACAGAAGTGTGAATTATTGATGGAGGGATGGACCTACATAGAAATACATTCAAAATATTGAAACTAAAGAACTGTGGATAGCAAAAGGTACATATCATTATTCTAATATGGATTCTAAGATTAATAGAGATACAAAAGTGATTATAACAACAATATAAGTGTCAAAAGAAAGATGATAATGCAGTACAGACAACAAATTTAGGGTGACAAAACTCTCAAAGGAAATAAGACCATCTCTCCTTTTTACTATTACTAGCACAGTAAGTATTTTCTTTGTGCCTTTTAAATTTTTTTGTGTCCCTTAAATTTGGAGGAAATCCCTGTGTTCAGAATCCTAGGTGCAAAAGGCACATCTAGACCATTAGTCCAGCAAGAGACCCAAGTGGGTCTAAGGTTCCTCACTTCCCCGACTCCTGCGTAAGAGCCAAATGCATGAACAGTTGGCAAAGAAAATCTGGGTCAGTTGGATGCTTTCTATTGCAATTTCTTCCAATGCTGTTCATTGCACGAGTTAAGAAAAATAATCCTTGTGTCTAGATCCATGTGTGATGGCAGATCAGCATCATTTGTCCAGTAGTGAAAGGCCCCTATGCCAAATGCTGAGTGTCAAAGTTGGTAAAATTCTTTTCAGATAAAGTTGTGCAAACATTTTTTTGACTTCTATTTGTGGATTGGCATCATTTGTAAACGTATGAAAGTCCTCTATGCTGGGATGCTTCTGTCAAATTCAGTGGAGCAGCTATTGAGAAAAAGTCCTTTAAATGATTTTCTAATTTTTAGTACTGGATGCCATATCTGATGACTGTTAGCATCATTTGCATAGATTTGAAAGGTCATCATGCCTGGATGCTTTCTATTAAGACTGGTCAATTTGTACACAGTGGTTTCTAAGAAAAAGTCATTTAACATGTTTTTCTATATTTAGTAATGGCAGACATAAATGATGGTGGATCAGCATCATTTTGTACAAAACTGAAACATGCCAGAATGTGTTCTGTCAAGTTTGGTCAAATTTTATTCAGCTGCTTTGGAATGTTTTTTCCCCAAGGTTTTTCTCCTTTTCTGATGGCAGATCAGCATCTGCGTAAACTTTTGAAAGCATTTGATGGTAAAATGCTTTCTGTAAAATACTTTGTCAAATTAAAATTATGCTGTGTGGTCTTTGAGAAGTTTTCATTTCAAAATTTTCTACTTTTAGAAACAGCTTTAATATTTTTAAGGTGGATCAGAATCTTATGTAAGTATTTGAAAGGACTTGATGCCATGATGGCTTTGTCAAATTTGGGCAATTCTATTAAGCATTTTTTTTAGATGTCATTTAAAATATTTATCTTAAGTAATGGTGGCCATATTTAATGATGATTCAGCATTTTTCTATAAATCTGAAAAGTCTTCAAGTCAGGATGCTTTTTGATGAATATGATCAAATTTAATTAATTAATTAATTATTCATTTAATTAATTTCAAGAAGTCATCATTCAAGCTTTTTTTCAGTAATGGCTGCCACAATGGAAGGTGGATCAGCATCAGTTGAGTAAATTTGGAGCCTTCTATGCCAGGATACCTTCTGCCAAATTTAGTCAAATTATGTTGTCTGGTTTTGAAAAGAAGCTGTTAAAAAGGTTTTCTATTTTTCGTAACATGGAAAATGAGATAAGATGGGAGATCAGATTCTGTTTAAAAGTTTTTCTATTATTTTTAGTAATAATGGCCATATCTAATGGTGGATCAGCATCATGTGTAAAATTGTTAAAGGTCAATATACCAGGCTGCTTTCTGTAAAGTTATGTCAAATTCTGATTAAACAGTTTTGGAGAAAAAGTATTTAAGGGTATTTCTAGGTTTACAAAAATTAATATGTCTTCGCGACAGGATGCTTTTTTTTAAAATCCTGGATAATATCTACTTAGTGTTTTCGGAGAAGACATTTAAAGGTTTCTATACTTTTAATAACAGCTGCTTTTCTATGTTTAGTAACAGCAGCCATTTTGAAGATGAATCAGCATCATTTGAATAAACTTTATTGGTCTTCCTGTGAGAATATTTTCTGTTAACTTTAACCAAATTCTGTTGAAAAGTTTTCTTTTAGAAGCCATTTAAAGTGTTTCAACTAGTTTTAGCTACAGTGGCCATATCTGAAGGAAGGTCGGCACAATCTGAACAAATTTGAAAACCCTTCATGCCAGGATGCTCTTTGCCGAATTTGGTAAAAATTGGTATACCGTGATTTAGAGAATAAGTTTAAAATTCAAGTAGTAACTCTTGACAGACACATGATGCACAAAGGGCAAAAGGTCTTACCATAAGCCGTTTAGCCTTATGGCCAGGTGAGTACAACAATACATCTTACTCATTTTCTCACCTGTAATAGTAATATCCAGTAAAAACAGCTAATGTAAATCCTGCACTTAATATAAACACTGTCTGGTTCTTGTTTGGCAAAATTATCCTCAACAAATTTGTCCTGTCTGCAGTACCACTAGTTCTGTTGAACTTTGTTATCAGAGGTCCATCTCCCAGGTAAAAATAGATAGGCAAGGCATATACAACTGGATAGATCTTGAAATGAATAGACAGAGAATAAATACACCCAGCCAAGAGAACTCTTCCCTTCTGCAGCATGAGAAGGCAAATAATAATCAAAGCTGTCATAATTGATTCAGCATTCCCTCGACTGGACACTGTCATTGGCAGTGGGTTAAAAAGCCATAGGCAAGAGGCAACAATGCATTGTCTTTGGGAAACTGTGCTTGTATTTCGAAGTAGACAGAATATTAGAAATCCTGTCAGAACATCAAAGGATATGAATAGAAGTTTTCCAAATACACTGTTCCAAAGAATATTTGGTTGCAACATCCAGGCAAGAAGAGGTGTGTATCGATAAGTTGCTCGGAGATAGGGGGATTTTCCCTGTAAATAGAAAGACAGGCAAGACAATTTACAACAGGCAACTGTCGGTTTATTAGCATTTTATAGAAGCAGCAATCATCATGATGGTTTAGGTCAATAAGGTTGCACACAAAAGATCGCGCTTCAAAAGGTCACACACAAAATGTTGCCGAACAAAAGACTGACATGCTAATAAGATCGCCGCATCAATGATCGCCCAGCACACTTTAATAATTATATGAATACTGATAATATCTATATATATCAAATTCTTATATATTATATCAAATATTTAAAAAATATTACTGAAGATTATATGCATGGATGTATTTAAGTGAGAGATGTGAAGCCAATTACTATACACAGAAAAGCTTATTTTATTTCTTTCATCTGTACTCACTGTTCACTAAATTTCACATATAAATTAATGTTTGCTGTGTAAAAGTGAAGTGCTTCACTTATTTGTTTAATCTTTACTCAAACGAGAGAAAATTATACGCATGGATGCATTTAAGTGAGACATGTGAAGTTAATTACAAAACACAGAGTGGGTATATTTAAAAACTATTTAAATTGCCTGTTATTTCAAACTTATATGCGGAAATCTTATTAGCCTGTCAATCTTTTGTTCGGCAACATTTTGTGCGTGACCTTTTGAAGCGCGATCTTTTGTGCACGACCTTATTGATGGATACCCATCATGATTAGGTTCATGGAGGATGCGAATGTAATAAAACATCCTACCTCACTTCTTTTAAGTAAACCCAAACTTCTTTTTACCAGTTTCTGGTTAAATAATGACAAAATCTCATGCACATTTATATACTGACAGTAATATGACACAATCAAGACACAATGAATTTCCTATTATCCACATGTTAAACTGGTCCATTACAACAATGCCACGTGAATTTTCGTTCTTTAAATTCACTTTCAAACCGTCGTTTTCATTTACAAGAATTGTTATCTAGCGATTTTTTTAAGCATGGAAAACTGTTCTCATAGTGCCTGAGATTCCATGAAATAAAAATTAAGTCTGCCGCTGAAAAGCACCGGTTTAACCATTAAATTTAACCTTTCAAAGGCAATCAATACTGAATTACCTTATTTTTATTTATCTGGTAAGAATATAGCCTTTTATATAATATTTTATAACAAGAATGACACCTGTATCATAACAGTCAACAGAGGTCACATTTTTTTTTCTTCTCCCTGGACAAAGTCCATTAGATCCGACTCAAGAGAAATGAGCAAGACTTACATAAATTTTCATGGGTCTGGGACCCTGTACTTGAAGAATCCTCAACCCCTGTACGCTATTACATACCTGCACAGAAAGGTTGGCAGCATCCTGAAAGACAAAGTAGTCCACATCGGTGTATTTGACTTGCATTACACTGTCTTGCCACTCCCCGTAGATGATCAGTAACAATCTGATCAGGAAGCTGCCAAACAAGAGCAGCCAAAATTCAGCAGCCATTTTTGCAGCTGAAAAAGGACAAAGAATAGGATATACGTTGCCGAGATTTATGCCTTCAGGTATAAAAATGTATTTCAATTAACACCATATAGCCAGTGTTGTGCTGATGTGCCATTAAACCATATTGACGCTGTAACTACTACTTTTGAAAGAAACAACACTAATACAGTCTTGTCTAATTTATGCAACAGTGTTTATCCGACAACCGCTGAAAATGAATATACTTTCTGCACATAAACCAGATGTTTATCCTAAAGAAACAATGGCGCAAACTTTTAATTTTTTACTATGTATTTAGTACAGGCTTAAAATAAATATACATGTACAGTACTCCCTCATTATAATGTTGTCCATGGGAACCTTAAAATATGCCACCATATGGTGAGACCGCCTTATAATGAAATGCACGAATCACCTAGTTTTACTACCATTTATTAAAATGGAATCTATGACCATTCTTGTCTTAAAACATGGAACAGGCTAGAATGAAAGGACTTACAACGAAGGAGTGTTGTGTACTGGAAAAGTTATAAGGTTCCTTTCATTTTCTTTTTGTGTGGACACCTCATGATGTTTGGTTATTATGGAACTAGCAGACCTTTAAAAACTCACCCTTTTGTCTCACCTCCACCCCACCCCTGTTCATGTTATGGGTACACTTCAATTTGATTAAAAACAGATCTCCACTATTCTACATAAAGTTCTGGCAGTGACCGCTTAGGGTTCATATTCTGGTGACCTGTGTTATTACCATAACTGCTAATTTTATCAGCCAATCAATTTAAGTCTTATATCTTAGATGGGAGACTGATCAGCATGGCTGAAGAACATCAATGTCTGCTGAATGATTTGATTCACTTCCAGATTTCAAAAAGCTGCATTGCCATTGACTAATTCAAAGGTCACCAGAATTTAACCCTTAAGTGGTCACTGTCAGATCTTCACGTAGGACAGTGGAAATTTGATTTTAATCAGATCGGTACAGTTAAAAAAACAAAAATCAAACAGAATTTTGTGTACAAAAATATAGAGACTTTGATTGGGTTTTTTTTTGACAGGTGCATACTTGTTCAGATTCCAGTTTCTAAGTTTAATAGTTTCAAAGCAGACTTGCACTCCTGTCCTCAGGCATTACACCCTATGTCTGGTTTTCTTGCCCATTATGAAACCTATTAGTGATCTACCAGTACTGCCATGGATCAATTTACTGTCCTTTTCATGTGCGGTATGAGTGCTCAATTCGTTGTATAAAGTGCGTTTAACTGTGTGTGATATACATAGTCTGGACTGGTATTTCCTTGGATCAAATTTAGTTCAAGTTGTTTAATTATATGGCTATATAGTTAATTAAGAACCAAAACTTTTATATCAATAAGCAAGTATACTTTTTTCTTGTGAAACAAATATGTATGTTCTGTGTGCCATATTCTTTATTATAATTTTAGTAACAGATCTGATCTTGTATACAACTTGGAATGTTCTAGAATATTCAAATTATTTATTTGCTGGAAATACAAAGTACTCATAAATAATATTCTTTGACAGAAACATTAACATGGAAATATAGAGAATTCAGATAAGGACATATTGGATTATATTATTGTGATTAATAGGAAGACTGTTAGCATATCATCACACTTCAGGGGACTGGTACATTAGTACATTCAAGACTACAGGCACATCAATGCCTTCAGCATTGGATCTTAATTCAAACACCACTGATATTTAATTAGAACTTTATTCATTGGACTGTTGATAGAACTTTTTGGACTATTGAGGATTTAGTTCAAAATACAGTAAGTTCTTTTTAAATTTTCACTTTGTATTCTAGGGAAATAAACTATCTGTTGAATTTTACAAAACTTGTTGGTTTTCAATCTTTTCCATTACTTTGTTTAAGTCCAAAGAGTTGTAATAGTAGCAATATTGAAAGTTCATGATCTTCTACATGCAGGTCATATTGAATAAAGTACATGAGTTCTTTCAAAAGTGATAAAAAAACAGGCGCATAAATAGACTGTTTTGCATTTTTTTGTGCCCATTTCAGAACTCCACATCGTATGGCGAAGGACACTGGTGGGTAGGCATCAAGTCAGGAGATTGTTGTTGTTCAGTGGTTTTGCTGCTTTCATGATTTCTGTTGCCTGTCCTGCAAAAAACAGTTTATTATGAAATATCAGCAAAACCTTTCATGATTTCCTTGCATGCTTTTGGTTTTTCTCTTGAACTATTAACTCATTATTTGACACTTTGTTAATCATATGCACAACAGAAGTGTATGCCAGCTGCATGCTAGACTGTATTTAGTTCCAATTTATGGCCATATATTTGTCAACTTCATCAAGGATAAACTTAAACTCTTCCACAGAGATGGCACTGTTGTGATCATATTTTGCCTGGTTTTGACCATGACATGAATTCTGTAGTGCTCGAGGGCTTTCCTTGTAATTACAAGCTAATAAAATTCCCAGCCATATAAACCAGCCAGCATCCCAAAGCAATACTTCAAGGGTAACCACAACTGGGTAAGTGGGGGCATTTTTTGTACCTACAAATCTGAGTGATAGCTACTCATCTACAGACCAACAGCTGATGGAATAACTGTGAAAATCAGATTACAGGAAGGGTATGGCATAAAAAGTTGGCAGAAGCTAAGAAAGTCTCACAAGATGTTGCTGGGAAATAGTTCATGTAGCACATTTACCGACCTGGAGTGCACAAAATCCTTTGACTGCAGTTTGGTGTTTGTAGCCCAAATGAGGGGTACCAGGCCTATCTCTTGTTTCTAACGCATGACAAGGTTAGGCGACCCATGTACAAATGTGACTAGCAAGGAAGATTTAAAGGTCACCAACATTATGCAAGCCTATCTGCATTCAACACTGATTGTAAGTAATATTTC
Source organism: Megalonaias nervosa (assembly GCA_016617855.1). Lineage (NCBI taxonomy): Eukaryota > Metazoa > Mollusca > Bivalvia > Unionida > Unionidae > Megalonaias > Megalonaias nervosa. The sequence goes on from JAECUM010048759.1 coordinate 11,004, forward strand.
ATTTTCAAGAGGAAACTTTCTGAGTTGTATGTATATATTTTGTATGCATATAAAAGTTATCACATCCATATGCAGTGTAATTTGGCCATATGACTTAAGAGCACAGAAGCTATACATTGTAATGAATTGTAACTGACTGGAGTAACTAGATTACAGTATTTTAATTGCAAGTTAGAAAAAATGCTTAATCAACTACCCTTCAACAAGAGTTTATCTTTTTTTTCTTTATGACAGCTTACTATAAAATGGCAGTTGAAAAACAGGCCCCGCCTTAGGGCAAGGCAAATGAGGCAACTGCCTTCGGCCCCACACTTCTCCACAATGCAATTTTGCTGCTTAGGGCCCTGCACTCATCGTTTGCTGCCTTGGGCCCTGCACATCCTAGGGCTGGGCCTGTTGAAAAACATTTGTAAACTTGTTTGAAACAACCCCTGTAACATGTATATAAGAGCGAATGCAATTCGCAACTCTGACCATTGCCCTGTGTACAAACTGGATATTAATTTTCTCGCATGTGCATTTTGCGTAGGACAAAACAAATAACAAAACCCTGTCAAACGTATTGATCAACAGAATTTTATCAACATTTTAATCAATTTGAAAAACAATTTGTCATGGATTTGTTGCTTTCAACTGTATTTAATCATGTAAAAGGTAAAGATTAATACCAAAACAGATCCTTAACATTTTTTCAACATACCCCTCTGCTATCGTATAAATCAGTTGTTAACTTTAACACGGAACATTATGTCATAAGCTTTTTTCTTTCCTTTTCCTAAAATATATTACAATACTTTTGATAATATGTTTAAAACAATTTTTTTCTATGTGTGTGTTTTAAGCTGGCTAGATGGTGTGGACATTAAAATCTGATGGTCTCATGTTAAAGACAAGACACTTCCCATCAGCTATGTAAACTGATATGTAAAGAAATCAATTTGTCAGTATGATTAGAACATATTCCTGCATTCCTTTTGTATATCATTAGTAAATAAAATTTCACAAGTTGAAGAATCAAGACAAATGTCAAGTGCACATATTCAAGCTGAACGAGTTTTTGGAAGAATCAAATATTTTAAGATTATAGTAGGACCAATGCCGATGCCATTTGTAAAAGGAAAGAATGTATGCGAACAACTGCTGTGAGTGATTTGTGGAATTATTAACATGAACCTGCCTTTGTTATAGAAGTTAAATTAAGCACAAGCATGATCATGTATTGATTTTATTTTATATCATGAACCTCATGTACATGATGTGATCACTTATTAATATGGATTTGACTGTATAGTGATTGAAACATATAAATAATGTACTCAGGATTGATGAATCCAAGACTAGATAACATTTTGCAGTAGTTCTATTGGCTCTTTTCAGGCAATGTTTTCATGTAATTGCTAATTTTAGTAGATAATTGATTTCACTTCCTTGTTTTTCTGCCCATGACAAAATGCACATGTGAAGAATTTCATTTCCATTGCCAGGACGTTAAATGGGAGTAAATTGATCTATACCCTGTTGTTTGTTTCAATTTTTTTTTGCCAATAAACATTACTGTAACTATTCATAATTAACACACTGAAACATAAAGTCAGTATATGAAAGAACTAGAACCTTCTTTCCCATCAAAATTGAAACATCCAACATGTGAGTGCATCTATTTTTAGAAAGATGGGCTTTCTTAATGTAACCACTCACATTCTAGCTTTGTTACAACAGTCCATTGATAGGATTGCACATTTATGGTTTAATTATTTGTCTACGTACATGTAGTAATGGGTTAAATAGTATTTGGTTTGCTGCTTTTATTTTTCTCCCTGCATTTTCACAAAAATGAGTGAAAACAACATTGACTTTACAGTACTTCTCGAATTCCATAACATAGCTTTATCCATATGTTTGAGACCTACATTATTGTATTTTTATGCTAAATCTTTAATTACATAATATTTAGACATTGCTTTCTATGAATTGAATATTTTCCTTAACATATTTGCATAAATATTTATGAAGACAGACAACCTAACAGAGTGGTCCTTCACAAGCACAACAACGTCAGCCATTATTTTCCCCTGACGGCTTAACTTACGGTTTCAAGCTGATTTTATGAAGAAAATTATGCATACCTGGCAGTTGAAATCTTCAGGTCACTGATTCTAATCTTAAAACACAAATTGCTATTTACGTACTGTTCATTAAGTCTCAAAACATAAAGTTTTATATTTTTATCATCAAATAATAACTTGCTGAAATTGGCCAATGATGGTTGCTATAACCAGAGACAAATATAACACATCTCTGCTATAACTTAGTTGGGAAAGGTTAATGGTCAATCAGCTATCAAAACACATGCCTGTGAATGAGCAAAAGTTTGTTTGTCCAAGCAATTAAAATCAATACCAGCTACTTGATGGCTTGATGCCTACATTTCACCTTGAGCTAGAACACAACACCAGTAATAACTAGCTAAGGCAAGGGAGCATCTCAAAAGCTACAATCACTCAATGTACATCTAAAATATCACAGGGCCAAGTCATTTTTGCTTTTCTAACAGAAAAAGGCGAACTTTTCATTTCTTAGGTGACTTAATCAACCACTTCGCCTGGTAGCATTACACACACACACAGAGACACACACACACACACACACACACACAGAGACACACACACACACACACACACACACACACACTATGAAGGAAGCAAAGTTCCAAAACAGTAGAGTACATTCAATGATTTGAAGTTCTGATAATTCACAATGCTAATTAAGTGTTGGAAGAAAATCGTGGGCTAAATCTATTATTTTTTTAATCATAAGTAAACAATTTTATCTTAAATTTTTCCCAATTTGAATCTTTTAGCTTTTGCAACAAAATCTATTCCAAAATAAAGATTATGATCAATATAAGAAATAGGAATGCTAAGCTAAATGTTTTTATGTAATTTTACCAATATGCTTAAGTTTTCTTTGTGCTATTGATGTTGCTCTGCAATATATTATTTTCACCAAGGGTGTCACAGGAAGAAATAGACTTCAATGTGTCAAAATGGGCGACGTAATACACTATCTTTACGACAAGTGGTCATGTGGTTGAAAGCAAGCTGAGAAGAAGATGAGGAGATATATCATTGTTATTTATTATCCATAGTTTTCTAAAATAACTATCATTTCTAAAGTAATGATAGATATCTCTATGAGAAATGTATAGTTCTAAAAAGGTGCAAGCACAAGGGCTCATATCGTTTCTTACAATTTATCAAACAGTCATACATTTATTGTGCATGTATGACTGATATGTAAATCGTAAGCAACGATATGAACCCCTGTGGGTGAAAGTAAGTGCTTCAAAGCAATCTGACTATTTACCAGAACAAACTGAAAATTCTGGAACAAAATGAAAATACCAGAACAAAAAAAAAAGTAAAGAGTAAAAATCTCAAAGTAGTTTGGCGAGATATTTTATGTGTGTGAGTGTGTGATTTAGATTTTTAACATAGCTTTAACAATTTTGCAGTCATATCGCTACGATGTCTGCAGTGTGACAGTTTATAGTGATGTCTAGCACTGGGGCATCATGCCGCAGACATGTAGCATGATGTCCCACCCAGTCACATTATCCTGACACCAGGCCGACCAGTCCTAAC
>JAECUM010048762.1:0-19576 GCA_016617855.1 Megalonaias nervosa
ATCGACCACATTAACAAAATTAAAACCGACAATCGTTTAGAAAATTTAGATTTAATTACACAAAAAGAAAATACTAAACGTGGTATAGGTGGTGGTAAGAATTTTAAAAATCTTAAAAGACCAATTGCTTCAACAAATTTAGAAACTGGAGAAAAAATGAAATTTAAATCAATATCAGCTGCCGCAAAATATCATGAAATTAATTCTCGTGCAGTACAATTTGTAGCTGACGGTAAAACTAAATCAGCAACATCAAAGTCAACATTTGATAGATTTAGTTTCAGATATAATGATTAATTATATTTCATAATTCTGTCTTAGTAAGACAGTTATGAGCAAACATCAAAACATCATCGCGATCAAATTTTAATGTTATAAAAGCACTATCATTAAGTTTATTTTTTTCTGCTGCTGTTAGTAATATTCTATCATTTTCGCCAGGCATTACAATAACGTCAACAGAATATGCACTATCACCCGACAGACATTTTCGAACTGCTTCGGCTAGTTCCTTGTAATTTAATATATTAACTTTCTGATGATATTTTACATCAGGAGATCATTATTATTATAAATTAGATAAAAGTATATTATAATATGGACTTGATGAAAAGACTTGCTGATATATACGCGGAAGATTATATCTCTAACGATAAAGTCGCCAACAACACAATCACTAACGACAATTTAATCTTTACCGATATAGACAAATTTTCTAGCTATAGCGAAGATGATATTTTGTATAACAACGAATCTGACGATGAAGTAGTTACTGTCGCTGACAGAAAAAATTACAGCAGACCAACAACTGGACGATATAATGTTAAATATCACATTGCTAAAAAAATAATAAAATTTAATTTTACCGTTGCCGAACAGCAAATATTTTGGCAGCTTATCAAACCGTTTTTAAATCTAAAAATAACTGGCCAGCAAAGGAGCATAAATATGATTTTATTTTGGCTAAAATATTTAATTTAATGCCAGTTGATAATACAAGAAAATTATATTTAATTTCTTTATGTAAAACTATCAAATGTAAATCTGTACTTGTGAAATTCGAACAAATTTATAATAACATTATTGAATCGAGTTAGTTGGTACCCAGCTATTAAAATTATCGCTGTATCCTCTTCACTTAACTAAACTTTTGTCACCGCGTTTTCGGATAACTTTTTCAATAACAAATATGTCTTGAGAAGTTTTCTGAAGTTTCTGCTCGTAAAAACTACCAGTTATAGGTTCACCTAATAAATCTTTTAACGCGTATGTTACGGGTATTGTTAAAAGTACTTTATCAAAGACAAATACTTCTTCGCTCCAGTTTTTAGTAAATCCTTTTTCAAATGTTTTTTTCGTCAAAGAAATTCTAACTTTATTACCAACTTTAAATTTATGTCTGCGGTATATGTGTTCATTTGCTAATATTGGATTTTTAATTGCCTCGTTTGGCGACATTTTAGTGGTTCGATGTTTCATGTTATTATATTCGTCAACTATCTGCGGAAGCTCATCAATATATTTATTGGTATTTTTAGTTGTCAAATGTTTATGTATTTTTTCGTTTAACGTGCGATTAAATCGCTCTACGACAACGCTTTTACCTTCGTTTCCTGTAACATATTTCTTGATGTTATTTTGTTCTAAAAACTGCTCAAATATTTTATTAAAAAATTCTGCTCCGTGATCGGTTCAGATTCTATTTGGTTTTCTGTCTGTACTAACGATGACCTGTTTTAGCGCGTCAGTTATTGCCGTTCCTGTCTTATCTGAAACTGGAACACTAAAAGCATATTTACTAAAAATATATATGATATTAAACAAGTATTTCTTATTATCGTTAAATTCAGCTAGATTTGACACATCTACTAAATCTATTGCCCAGATGTCATGAACGGCATTTGCGACAACTTTACTTTGCGAAAACTTTATTCTTTTTAGGTTTGTTTAATTCAGCTGCAAGATCATCATACAATTCCTTTCCGAGTCCCAATTTATATTTTGCTCCAATAAAACCCTGCACCAACTTTCTATCAATACGTTCTCGCATATTTGTCGGCTCCATATCACGAAGTTCGTCTAGCATTACTTTATCACCAACAGCCTTATCTTGCTCGTTGTCCCTGTAGCAGATATCATGGGAAATTGCTATTGCATCAACTTGATTGTAAGGTTTTTGTCCGGGTAGCGGGTTATCGTTCTCGTCAAGTTGTTTATCAAGAGGACTATAAGGTCCAGTATATTTATGGCCTGGCAATGTCCAAACGACTTTTGGTTTCGGCAATTTGCCAATTACTTTATGTATGTCTATTCCTGTTCCTATTATTTCTCTGTTGTTACATTGTTGACAGTATGTGACAATTTTATTTTGCTCAAGACATAAATCTCTATCACAATCACACTTACATCTCATTCTATTAATTAGTCGTCTACTAAAATAACGTCCCTGACATTGTCAGGGCAACCAGCTCCCAACGACTTTATTGCTGGGGATAAATTTCTTTAAAAACATACTTTTTCTTTTTTCCGCAGATTGCACAAAGACTTTTCAGCATCGTCCTGTTGTTCTTTGTTTTTTATGTTGTTTCGTTGATATTTTCTGTTTTAGTTTTACATTTGAGACAATATGTTGAAATTATATATTTGTAATTTAGATAAAATTACTAGTAAGCTTTAGATAGTTTTAAAAAAATTTATTGCAATCTCATCATTAGCGTGAGAAGGTTACTTGTCAAATAAAATTTTACAAAATTAATTCCCTGACGTTGTCAGGCGATTGGGACATTTGTTTAATGAACATTATACAATAATATCCACAAGCAGAAGTTCTAACAGGTTGGAGTTGATTGGACGAATAATATATTATTTTATATTTTTTGATTATATATTTTTTTTATTGCGTCGCTCGGTGGAAGTCCAAACGAGTCAAAATAATTGTTGTTATAAACTGCTATCCAATGTGTGCCAGATCCGTCGTTGAAATCTTGTATATTTATCACACAGGAACCTACAGCTGGTACAGCGCTAAGTTCATCTTTAGAATAAACTCCGTGGAAATTTTTTACTTGTTTTAGTTTATCAAGTATATCAAAGTTACTTAGCGGGGTGGCCGTGTTCCCGGCAATGTTAGTCCTCGTCCTCCTATTCCTAGCAGATTTGGTAGTACACTTCCCGCTAGATCTCTAAAAGTAAAGGAAGAAATCCTCCTTGTTTTATTCGAGGACGCTTTGTTTTCCTTTTTTCCGACGATTTTGTTTTTCGTTGTGGCATTATGTTTATCAGTCATATAAAATTTATCTTCAGACTATTTTCTTTATACCATGACCTTCAACTGCTTTTTTCGTTGCGCCAGATATTGCTTCAGACGCTGCTGCTAGTCCTAATGTACCTAACATCAGGCAAAATTTTCGTTAATAACGTTCTGGCTATCACTGATAATACCGGACCAAAGAAACCACCTTGTTTTCCCATCGCTGTTATTTATGCGGCACTTAAATTCAAAACAAAAGGTTTTTTTACGATCGTACCTGTTCACTTGTTTTATTGTCATCATTAATTTTGTTAAAATACCTATGGAAATGTCAGGGTTGATTTTTAATGATACCTGTCTCTGCTTTGCAACAGCAGCTGCTAATTTTTTTAACTTGACCATCAGTCAAATATATTTCTTTTATAATATATTTTGTCATCTTATATTAAAGTTACAGATTAAACTTAAAGTTTGTTTAAACTTACAAAATTACTTGTAATTTTTAAACTTGTACTGTCATTTTACCGCCAACAGACTCAATCGTAATAAATCTGTTGCTGATCACTAGCGCGTACACGTACAACTGTGCTGCTGGAACTGCTTCTAATGTCCAAGTAATTTCAATATCAGCTGTCGAATCAACTGCTCGCTCGCTATGTTTGCTAATATCAAAATAAAATATCGGATGAAGTATACGAAATTCTTTTGCTGATATCTGAGATCCGTCTCCAACATCTTGATATTTTTCCATTGCGTCGAGCAGGTACGTGTAAGGTCGAGTAATATTTTTATTAGCGTCATCTGCAAAATTGCATTCTATCGCTCGTTCTGGATATTGCCTTGAATTTATTCTAGCATGTATTCGTCTAACATCATCGTTATTAAATATCGCATTATTTTGTTGTTGGTTACCACGTTGCGCTTGCTGTTGAAATACAACAAATAATTGACTCGGCAGTTGTTCGCTTGGTGTTGCTGTAACTCGCCATTTGTAGTCGGTTGCATTTGGAACTGCTGTTTGATATATTTTATGTTGCTGAAAATGAATTTTGTTTGTATTTTTATCGAGTATACTGTTTAAATCTGACGCTTTTGTGATTGATGGCGTTATTCGTGGCATCCACAGCGCAAGATTGTTTATAATAAACTGTACATCAGCTCCGCCTGACCTAAACAAGCAGTCGTTTTGTTCTGCTCGATCTAAAATAAGTGTATGTTTAACTCCACGAAATACTTTGTTGTAATCGCGACAAATGCCGAAAATCATACTTATAAGCAGCATCATTGTAATTTGACGTGATCCTTCTGCAAGTGCCTTTCTCCTAGCAAAACCTTCATTGTAACGTGGATTTTTTACGCTAATTGCTTTATTATCTAAATCTAACATTGCAACACCGTCCGCACCTTCAGTTGGTGGCGCTATACCAAGCAGCAGTAAGAGAAACTCTTGTAGCATCTTGATTAGCAGCTGCATCTGGTGCGGCTATACCAAAATTGTTAGCATTAGCGAGAAGAAAATTTCTTACAATCAGCTCCTTGTACCAAAACACCTTTGGAGAAAAGTTTATTGGATACGACTAAACCCCCAGTTCCAGTATCTTTAAACCACATCATATTAGTTGCAGTCGATCTAGAGTAATCGTCGGAAAACGAAATAATATTTTAGATTGTACTTGCAACTTGCTGGTGACTTGAAATGTCCGCAACAGTTGGATTGGCCAGTTGATATTAAGCACTTTTGAATAAGCACCAGCCATTATTTATAAGAGCTACTTCTGTTCCAGCTGCAATTGCAACAGGTGGATTGGCCACTGTCATAATCTGACCGCGAACTTCCAATATTGCTTTGTGTGGCAGTAGAAACACATCTTCGTCTCGGGTATTAAATGGTCTAACACCAGTTTTATTTGGTTCATTAGAATTTTCATCGAGATACTCAACATACTCAAATTCTGTTACAGTATCATCGGTGTCATAAGTTTCTGTTAAATCGAGATAATTTTTAACAGACATTTTTTATTTATTAGATTATATAAAGTTTTACTGCGGCGCTGTTACTTTAGATATTAATTTTTGCATGATCTGCTCGCCCTTTGGCAATAAAGGTTTTTTGTTGTTGTTGTTATCATAGCACGTTGAGTTTCTTTTGTTGGAGCGATTTCTGACATAACTTGTCTTATCTCAGATGAAGACGGTGCGCCTTTTATTTTAGCAGCTATTTTTTGTTCCAGCGCAGTACCAGCGGCAGATGCAGCTCCAGTTGCAAAAGCTTTATCTGCGTCAAGTGCAATTGGTGCTACTTTGCGCGCTATTCCCGGAGCATTTTCTATAACTTTAGTAAATATATTTCCAAAAAATCCTCCAACTATTTTTCTTCGATAAAATTTTTTTCTCTGTTTCATTATATCAAGGGGTTGTATAAAACTACGCAACGCGTAAGTGTAAGTAATAACTAACAACCTCGTTATTCAGATCAAGCTGTCGTCCAGATTGATCTGTCAACTGCATATTTATTGTTGTTATTTGATTTTTAACATTTAGTGGATAATAAATAACTTGCCGTGGACTAATTTGCATGAGCAAGCGCGGTGGAACTTCTGGTGAGAAACTATATATCGTTTTTCCTTTACCACCCTGGGCTGAGTAAGATCCAGAAGCAATAGAGCAATTTATTAATATTGTGTTTACGTCAGTTATATTTACCGGCAGTTCACCTTCAAATGTAGTAACTTCTTCAAGAGCACCATAAATGTCATTAGTAAATCGTATCAGTTGTGCAATACCTTTTTCTCTTGGTGTAAAATCGATTAACATATTATTTTTTAATGTTAATCTAGCGCGTAATGTGTTATAATTTGGTGTTAGATCAAAATTATCAGCTATACCGCCAGCTTTTGTTATTAGCTCTTGTATTGTCTTATTTAGATCAGTGATATTATAAGCTCCTTGTGGAATTTTAATTTTTCTCCATTTATCTCCTAAAATACTAATATTTATAAATGAAAAGTCATCGTTTACTCCAGTTTTTACGTTAGCCATGGAATGCCAACACGTACATGAAATTAGTCCAATTTCATACTGTTTTTCAGTATCAAGTTGTATTGGCGGAATATAATTTACTGAAAAATTTGCGCTATCATTCGCGGCTGTACTAGAGTCTAGTAATAATGTTGACATTGTTATTTATTATATTTTTACAAAATTAAGTCGCGGTGTAAAGTTTTGTATTCGTCAGATGTTAATAAATTTTCTGATCTTAGATGATCTAATATATCAATAATTTCATTATCAATTTCAACACTAATATTACCAGCTTCTTTTGATGATATCAACAGCATTAATCTGCCTATCATTTCAGCAGTTGATGTAAATATTTTTACACCGGTTCCAGTGTTTTCTTTTTCAGCTGTCTTTAACCTTTTAGAAAGTTCATCATAATCATCAACCAACCGACTTAATTCAGTTTGTCTTTCAATAGGATCTTTTATGTCCTTTGAGACAACTTTATCAGCTTTCATACGTATTTCATCTATTTCTTTTGCCACACTACTCAAACCACTAGAGGGATGACTACGATATATGTTATTTTTTATATTACGAATAGTTTTGATATAAAGATCAGCGATAATCCAGTGTCGGTATTGTCTGATACTGTCGCGGTAGCTTTCATTTTCCAGTTTTACATCGTCTAAATGTTTCTTATTTTCTTCTTTTATTTTTTCTAACCTACTAATATTTTCTTCAGCGTTGTAATCAGTTTTTTTAATATCTCGTACTCTCACATTTTAAAATCGTATTTTTCGTTAAACGATTCATACTCGTAATTTCTTATTTCGTCATTTATACTCTCTAGAGCATCTTTAAAATTTTGCTCTTCTTGGACATCTAGTCCATGTTCTTTTCTAAATGCTTCTTTTTTAGCTTTCTCTTCCTCATACATCTCCTCCAACATTATCTGACCTTTACTTTTTTTCGTCATCTCGTCTAACATTCTTCCAATCGGACCAGCTGATACTCTTTCTGATAATCTTCGTTCAAGATCTAGTGGATTATTTAATAGCCGTCTTAGTTCAGCTTGTCTAGCAGCAGGATCATCAATATGTTTTACAAGTTCTGTAGCTAACTTTACCTTTTCTTCATCAGATTTTCTAATAATTTTTGCAGCAGCAGCTTCTTGTTGTTCTTTAACAAGCACTACTAAACCTTTTTCCTGTAGTTGCTTAAGTTCTTCTTCTGACAGCGGTTTAGTTTCAGGTTGTTTTCCAAGTAGTGCTTCAGTAACTGGTTTGAGAATCGTAGCTGTTGTTTCTGCAGCAGTTACTTGTCCACGTCGTGCTTGCTGCACTTTTTGTTTAAATGCTGCTTGAGATCGAGCAAGTTTTTTTTAGATCTTCTATATGTTTTCTGTACTTTGCTCGTTTATCCATAATTATTATATATAAATTTTATAAAATTTTAAGAAGTGGAAAACACCTTACTGCAAGTAACTGTCAATACAGCATCTAAACATTTTAGTTGGATCACCTGTTAGTTTATCAAATAAGAAAAAGTTATATTTATCTTTTGTAGCTTTATAATATAATTCAATAAATTTATTTTTTGTTACGTCGCCGCATTGCTCGTTCGCGATATTTCAAACATCAATATTGTCCAGTCCCGGAAAATAATATGAAACAGCCAGCATTTCGCCTAATAAATCTATCAACATAATAAAAACCTTGAGCTAAATAAACAGAATTACATTTTTTATTTCGAGACAGTGAAACATAAGATCTTATTTTGTTCATTTCTACATTATTTAGCGGAATATCGTCAAAAACTACTATCTTATGTTCATCTGAATCAAGTTGATTAACTGGAACAAGTTCTTCTGGTTGTTTGATAAGAAAAAAATCCTCGCCAGCCTCAAGATTATCAAGAAGTTTATTATTATATTCGCTACGTAGCTCGTACTTATCTTGTTGCGGATTAATTGTGTAAATATAAACTCGATCGTAGTTAAAATTATCGCCCAGCAGTAAATTCATAAGCAAATTTGTATTTCCCGGTCCAGTTCTTCCAACAATAAGATAATGACAATCTGGAAGTTCGTTGTTATGTTTATGTTTCACCAATCGCTCTGTATCAAAATTTAATATCGACGATTTTGCCATTGTTTGTTATATAATTTTATGGTACATTAAACTGACTACTGTTGACAATTTTATGTAGGACAATAAATAATGACCTATTACACAAACTTTGGAACACTAATAGGAGATTCATCAGCTGTAAGTACAACAACAATAACAAACGGAAAGATTGATTTATCAGGTTACCTGAAAAAATCCGGTGACACAATGACAGGAAACCTGTTTATGTCAAATCAACGAGTACTAGGTTTAGAAACAGCGTATCCGCCAGTAAGAGTTGACCTTACACAAGCTGTTAGTTATGCACAACTAAAATTTGTTGATGACAACAAGTTGTCGTTGACAGGAGGAACTTTAAGTGGTAATTTAGATATGTCAGAAAAAAAAATAATAAATTTGGAGACCAGGTATCCACCAGCAAACTTAAATTATACGCAAGCGGTAAGTTATGTACAGTTGAGGTATGTGAATGATAACAAACTTGATAAAATCGGTGGAACGGTTATAGGTAATATCAACATGTCAGGAAAAAAAATAATTAATTTGGAGACTGCATATCCACCAGAAAACTTAAATCAAACACAAGCGGTAAGTTATGCACAACTAAAATCTGTTGATGACAATAAACTTAACAAAGCCGGCGATACAATGACAGGTAACCTTACAATGAGTAATAACTCAAAAATAACTGGACTACCAACAACCTCACCACAAGCTGATGCTGATACTTTCAGTTATGCTCAATTAAAAGAAGAACTTGCTTCATACCTTATAAAATCTGGTGGACCAATGTCAGGTAACAGAAACATGAGAGAAAAAAAAAAACTACGACATATGTTCCAGTTAGCCCTAATGATCTGACAAATAAAGCGTATGTTGATAGTCTGTCTAGCGGTATAAAACGAACTAAAAACAATGTTGGATATATTCCAACACTTAATAAAGCAACTGACAACCGAGCCGGGTTTGAGGTAAGCGCATCAACATATTATCTCGAAAATTATCCTTATTACGCTTTCTCTGATAGACATGAGTGGACAACCAACGGAGAAGTTGAAAACTTTTGGATTAAAATTAAATGTCCCAATGCAGTTGCTATTTGGCAATTTCATTTGCGAGGTCGATTAAACTCTGGTGTTGGTCGAATTTATAATTGGCGATTGGAAGGATCAAATGATGATATCAACTGGACAACATTGTATAGCACAACAGACACCTACATTTCAACAACACAATATATTACAATACCGACAGAAAACACTGTTAATAAGTACTTATATTTTCGAGTTAACGTTTTAGCTGCTGAACATCCATTTCCAGGACTGACAGCATTTCAAATATATACACTTGATGATCAAATTTAATCTAGTGTTATAAAATAATGTCAGAACCACCAATTATAACCATTGCGAAAGAATGTTATGATAATATTTTAAACCCCAACAAAGATGTTGGAGCCGTTAATGAAATAGCAAAAATGTTACAAAGTTTGAAAAAACTTAACATCGAATCATTGAACAATCCAACATTGCCAGCAAATTTTGCTAATTTTATTCGCGTTATATATATGCGAGGACCACAACTTAAAAAAGCAATAGAAAACTTTGATATTATAAGCAGATACTGTCATCCTGATGATTGTCTAGAAGAACAAAAACAAGTTGAAATTATATTTAAAAAATATTACTCGAGCTTGATTGGTCTAACATAGATTTGATAATAAAATCAGATTTAAGAAAAGCACGAGTTTATAGTGGAAGAAAACTAGAAGAAAGACGAATAAACGAAAATCATAATCGTCTTGACAAACTAGTGGAAAATAAAAAAAAATTAGAATAAAAAGAAACAAAAAGTTATATGATAGTTTTTCAAAACGAGGTATATTTAAACATCTCGGTATGTACTACCATGACAAAGAAACCTTAGTTAAAATCGTTACTATGACGTCAGATGCAGAGTCAGTTATTAAAGTATACGCAAACGCAATTTTGCCAATGAAACGTAAAAAAGACCCAGAATTTGATCCGATTATTGTTAACAAGTCTCTAAAGATAATCAAAACTTTAGACGATGAAATTAATAATTTTAGTGATGATGAGCAAGGAAAGTTTTTTGAAGAAGTCGATCAAACAAAGTTGGTAGTAAAGTCTGATTCTTATTATGATATAAGTGAAGAAGACGATGTTCCATTCCCATCATTCCAGTACTCTAGACAATTGTCATTACGGAATTATTACAATGAAATTAAAACAATACTTACAAAACCATATGAAAAATTAATGTTAAAAGTAGCTTCTGCTGTTGGTCTTCCTACAATTGAACTAGATCAGCTTAAGAAATTAATGCTAGCAAATTTTGTAGTCGCATATGCAATTATCAGACAACATCTTGTTCTCAAAAATTACACGTTAGATCAGTTGAGTTTAGTATTAGGGTATATTGAAGAAACAGAAATCGATTACAGTAATTTGGTGAATAAAACAGATTGATATGAGAGTGAAGTAGGAAATAGCTTTGATTCATACGTTTGGTTAAAGAAACAATATGTACTAACAGATCAACGATATGATGATACTTCGTCAGATGTTTATGATAAATGCAGAGAGTTTTTAGCTGATCCTAACAAGAATAAATTCCGCGAGTTTCCCGATTGAATTATTGGTGCTAGAACTTTTGTCATTGTATAAAATATTGTATAATGAAAAAACAAATCATCGATTTCAATCACATTTCAGAAGAAATTCCAAAACAAGATGTTGACGCTCTAATTCAATATTATAAATTTTTTCATAAAAACCTTTGGTGTGTAAAAGAATGTTATAAATACTACTGTAGAATACTTCGAGCAATATCATATTTGCCATTGTTAATGACTAGCTCTGGTATAATCTCAAGTGGAGCATTATTGAATCCGTTTTTGTTAATTATTTCAGGTATCGGTGTCTCTCTTTGAACGGCATGTAAGAAGATCGAACCCAAGCTTGAGACGAAAAAAATGCTTGTAAGATAGCAATTATCACTTATAAAACATTACTTGATCAAATACGATCTTACTTGCGAGGTGTAAAATATGATATGGATGATTTAGTACGCGAATTTCGTATTATTGACAGTGTGCTAACGGATGTTCTACCAATGAGAGTCAGCAGGTAGGAAAAAGATTATCATAAAATATGGTTACAACAGTAGATATTTAATTTTGTGTTGCTTTAGAAATATCATTATCAAATAAAATATCAACTATATTGTCAATAAATGTCATCAAATCATCTGACCAACCTCTTATTCGTTCGTCATTTTCAGTTGCGAATAACCATACTGACCCATATTTTGGTGATATATGATATCCAACTTTTTTAATACAATCGCTTATTATTTTAGGTTTTATGCCAGTATAACTTCAGGCTGATTTTATTGAATCAAATCTCTTACAAAATTTGTTTGTTAGATCAAATCCAACATGTCTTATTGGATTATAATGATACATATTATATAATATTTCATTGTTCAATATGAAATTTCTATCAAAAAGGTTTATTCTTTCTCCGACAAATTTAGGGTTCTGGTCCAGAATCCGCTTTTGGTTGAGGATCAGCCTATTACTTTACTGAAATTTGGATGAGGGTGATTTTTTGAGGAGAAGTGGTGAAAAAAAATGTCAGAATATCTTCATTTTGAAGGGGTGGGTGTCTCTGGTCTAGAATCCGCTTTTGGTTTAGGATCTGCCTTCTTAACTACTACTGTTACAATTCGTTTGCAACAGAAACGGAACCCGTACTACGCGTAATGGAACCTATCGCGTAACTCTCCTGCACCACCACCCTAACTAGCACCGCCACATACCATCCCCAGAAAGAATGGTTGAAGGATAAAAGGTAAAGATTCGAGAAACACTAAACACAACAATTGTGATACGGACAACGCGTTTACATGATGTTACAAACATAACTGCCATACGGAATGAAAGAAAGAAAAAGAGAAAAATCGTATTCACCCCACACACACCTGTTAAAAGAGCAACCACGTCTCTTTACGAGACTGATCAGTCAAGAAAATCAGGTTCCTGTATGATATGGCAATGATCCAACAGGTATAAACAATATAGAGTAAGTACCGATCATCAAGGAGAAAATTTGTAGATTTGACTTTACATTGGAAAACAAAATTAAAGAAAGAAGTGACACGGTGGATAAGAGTCAGCGTCCGAGTTGACCTACCTTATTTTGACTCCTCGTAATTTTGTTCATTTTCACATACAATATTTAATCCAGTATGCATACTCTCTTTAACACGTTTCTGTACATGTTTTCGGCGATAATCTTTTGTAAATTTGTAATCTGATACAAATGTACCAGTGACAATGTTTGTTCCGGACAACATCACCAATTTGTCAAAATGGCCCCAACTAAATAGAACGGACATTTACCGATCAGATGACAATTCTTTGTCTTCAGCCTTTAACCTAAAGAAAACATGACGAATCTGTCAGGGGTAGGTGTTCTCTACCCATATTTTAATCCGTCACTAAGCTATTTTTAGGGTGGGAACAGTCGGAGCGAACGGAGTACTAGTTATGTTTGTTGTTTTTATTGTCGCTGTTTTAGTAGTACTGGAAGGAGAATGAACGAAAAGGAGGAGAGAAAAAAATAGACTGAGGAGGAGCGATAATAATGCTTTGTTCTTGTCACTATTATCGCTTCAGTAGTCTAACACATTTGAACTGGCGTAGTCAAGCACTTGTACCAACATAGGCAACACTCAGTACAGTCATGGCAGCAGATTGGTAGAGACTTAGAATTTGAATGATTCAATGACTGGGTAGTATATATATATATATATATATATATATATATATATATATATATATATATATATATATATATATATATATATCTTTTGGAACTTTAAGAAGAAAAAAAGATATAAATAAGAATATCCAGAAATATTTTGTAAATTAACCTTTTATTTTACGGTGTTATCCGAAACTATTTTTGTACTTTCTCAGGACTTTGAATTTGAAGAAAATCTGTAAAATAAAAGAACACCTGCAGATCACTATTAAGTATTGCTGAAAATGACATTGTTTAGTTATAAGAGAAAACAAAATAGATATTAAATTAAACTTATATGCATTTCATCTTTAGCAAACAATATACATCTTATTCTTTACCAGAACTTTTTCTTGTTCATTCACAATATTAAATTTTAAAACGAAGCAAGATTCATTGCTAATTTAATTAATAGTTGTATACTATTTTCCATGTATTTCCAGCAAATCAGGATGGACAGGTGTCTGGACAGAGCAGTGGTAATGCGCCCTCATTGGTTCGATCATTGGTTCTGGCTTCTGCTGGCATTGTCTCTCAGTATTGTATCGTTTAACAATTCACCAGTTGCAATAATGCTTACTTATTATTATAGCACATTGTTCCAAATTATAGATTTCATGTTAAAAACTTTACAATCTTATCGGAGACAAAGATAAAATTAGAAAACATGTACTTAAGTTAAAAACATTATGATTTGAAAATCTTCAAACATCATCATTTATATATTACTTCACTTAATTTTTTTAAAATTCCTACAATCTCATTATTTGAAAAGTATAATATTAGGAATGCCTTAAAAATGCATTTTACTTACGGCTAGTTACTGTAAAGTGAAGCGTTAAGAATTTATCTGTAAATTTGACCTGATACAAATTTAGTGCAGGTTCAAAATTGTTTGCTAAATATTTACTCAAGTTAAGATTTTGTTTCCAAAGTGGGACCGAGTATAATTACGTAATGAGTAACACGTAGCTCAGTTTAGGATTGGTTACAGACCTCTTAGTATTTCAAGCAAACAAAGACTGGCTTATATCATGCAGACTATAGCTGGAACTTTCCGATTCGTCAGTTTAATTCTGCATGAGAAGTATTCAAATTATTCCTTCGTTTCACACACAAATTTTCAGGAAGTTTTTCTTGAGATTGAAATCAATTGGTGATAGAACAAACTGTCACTGGCATGCACTCGCTGACCTAACATATAACTATCACAATTGCTCGTTCGTTCCTTCTTGCCAAGGAAAGTACGATACTTAGGAGTGGCTACAGCTCATGAACATGGATGAGCTTTACCGTGCATGTTTCCTTCAAGGAAACATTATAGATCTTTGATTGCTGCTTAACGCTGAAGGGTTAGTTTAACAGAGTAACAAAGACATACAGTTATTTACTCCTTAACTCTGTTAATGATATTAATATGACGTAAACGTTTAGCCAGTTGCATGCGGATCTCTCTCTCTCTCTCTCTCTCTCTCTCTCTCTCTCTCTCTCTCTCTATATATATATATATATATATATATATATATATATAAACTCCGGAAGTTGAATAGTTATGCATTTTTAGTTAGGCATGTAATACCTTTTTGTAAATTACTAGCAATAATCCCCAAGAACGACATATACTATTAAGGGCCAATCTGATATTTAGATTAGATGACAACCTACTTGATAAAAGTACTTCTTGTTTTAATTCCTATTTTGATAAAGACGCCATATTAGTTATGTGAATTACCTGTCAACCAGAATCAGAAAAAGCGGTTGCATTTGAGTTACTGATGCTCGTGCTATTGGCAATGGCTGTGTTTAGCGCTGTAGCATTATTGCTGACGGTGATGGTGATATCCGGTTGTTTTCGGAATGAATCGGCCAGGATTGCGACAAGCAGAACCAGGTTGCTTAGGACTGAAAGATATGGACGTTTGTTTGATTAAAACAGTTAATAGGACTCATTATTGATATACAGTTTTTTTGTGAATAATTCAATGGAAAGTAGATAATATAATATAAGCAATAACTGTAACTGCAAAGTATGCTAAAATAATATTTTGTTTTTTTTTCGCAAATATACAATGTGAGTTTAAGTTCTGTTGACATCCGTGTTTTCTATCAACTTACATTCTACGAGGATAAAGTGTTCACAAAGTGTATAGACGACATCGCATCTCATAGAAAGAAGGCTTGTAACATATAATTATTTAGGGTGTAAATTAAATGTCCTTGCAAATGAGTTGCTGATGCTGACACTATCAGTCCTAGTGCCTAACGAGATGTTACGTATGATGTGCAAAAGCTTGTGTCCTGCAAATCATTTTACCATTTTAGACAGGATGATCTGAACCGGTTACTTTGTCTTCCACAGAACTAACTGAACAAATTATATTTCGCTGAGAGAATACTAAATTTTTTAGCTTGTTTGGCAGAACTGTTTGATCAGCTTGGATTAATGCATACGCAGATCGTGGAGTGTTGTCTCGTCGATCGAATGCGACTGAGTTGGACACGTTACACAAGTACCGAACAAACTCCACCAACTGAATGGCCGGCACTTGTATGTGTTTGAACCTCAACTTTCCATGTACAATTGCCGCTAGTTACTTCTTTAATTTCTGCATCTTCCATGTATTGATTGGTTTGCCGACTACGACTACGTTTATCAGCCATAATAAAGTCTCCTATTTCTGAAAGAGTGTAATATTTATCTCAGTTACTATCTACAATAATACCGAATGCTGACACTCTTTGTTTTCTTGCATTTCTGGTATCAACACAGTCTCGATTCAACGATTGTTTCCTTTTGATTAAGAGAAAGAAATTATCGAAAGAACTGCTGGTAGTCTGCTACGTTTGTTTTCCTCTTGGACAGGGAATTCACGCTGGTTGCTGGATTTATAATGTAAACGTTGACAACCAAGAACATCTTCTGAGTAGTGGTAAGTATTACCAGAATCGCTGTTCGTATTCTTCGCAGCAATTGCCTAGAAATTGAGTTAAATTCTGAATACTAGTAAATGATAGCAGTTCCTAGCGTACGAAATTATTGGTAAGTTATCCTTAGTTATTGTCATGGCAATAAGAAGAAATGGTCCATTATTTCCCAGAAAAGGAAATCAGCCAATTAAAAATTGAAGTATTTCGTTCCAGAAAAAGGCATTAAATTGTAAGATCAAAAATATAATTACAAATAAAATAAAGAAAATAAGCAAACAAAGCCTTTGCAAAGGGTGTTGGTTGGTTGGATGACTGGCTGTTTTCTAACGACACTTTCAGCAAATTATAGGCTATATCATGCCAAAGAATTGGGTTACTTGCCATTCCCAGAAACACATTGAGTTAGCCGACTAGTGCTGGCCTGAGAGGGTATCGAACCTGCGAACTCTGGATTACGAGTCCGACGCTGTATCAAATGAGCTAAGGTGGTTCTCAAGCTTGCACAGGAAGCCGTCATGAGAGAAGATCATACTTATTTTGTACATGTGATAGTCATAGGTCAAGGCAATATCTTGATACCATGGTCTATGTAGAGACTACTTGTAGAAGGTGCATGTCGAAAAATATGCGAAACAACCTCAGCAAAGAAAATACATTGAAACTTCTCCCGCAGAGATAACACCCGAACTCAGGCAGAACATTATGATAGATGGCATTAAACAATGGCCGAATTTACACCGCAGGACGATCAAAATAAAGTAGACTAGAGTTAGGTCAGCATGGCCTATCACTAGAACGTATATCCTTGTCCGATCACCCGATGTTTTCTTGTGCTAATAATACCAGTCAACTTTGCAAATTTATGAATGAATAAACGCACTTGATTCATGACTCGTCTTTAAAGTGCAAACTACAATTCTTGGATATTACTATTAAAATATCATTAATTAAATGACCCTTACAAAAAATTATTATGAAAATGATACGCTTAAGATAGACACACATAACAGATGCAACATTTAATCACCTTTCAAAGTATCATTACTCTGATTGAGTTAATTACCTGTTATTGAATCCGAACGTGTCGTTAAGATATTAATTAATACAATTATATTGTCTCCTGACGATGTGCCAACCAGTGAAGAATGTCACTTGCATTCAATAGAAAACAGCATCACATGACAAGCAGAAAATAAAATGTTTATTGATTTTAGTCTCTTGGCTTTTGCGTAGAATGACATATATATATATATATATATATATATATATATATATATATATATATATATATATATATATATATATGTGTGTGTGTGTGTGTGTGTGTGTGTGTGTGTGTGTGTGTGTGATCTGACTGGTTCCGGAATGGCTACTTGGACTAAAATTTCAGACATTTCATCCAAATGTAAGTAATTCCAGATAATGCAACAAATACTGATATTCAACATGCTGTGTGCACGTTAGTGCCTAACTTACGTTAGATCGTGTTGGTAAATCTTAATGCACTAGATATTTGAACAAAATGAAAGAAAAGTAAGTAAATCTTTAAGCATCCGAATTAATGTAGTGATGCATTTAAGAACGAGGTTACTTCAAGTGATCATACACTTTTCAAATCAATTTAAAATAATACGTTGCTTCAGAATCTTTGTTCAATGTTTTTATGGGAACCTATAGGTAATTTTGGTACACTATGGGATTTCTGGGAAACCCAAAGTAAACTTGGAGAGTTACCTGGAGGTAGATTTATAATTAACTCCTAATGCGCACATTGGCTAGAACTATATATGGTAGCCAATGTTCACCTTGAGGAAGCCAACAGCAGCCATATGCTGTGACTGCTACCCTAATATAGTTTACTTCAATACCAACAAGCTGAACCTCGAATATTCACTAGACATGACAGATCTGAAATATGATTCTTCGCTAATCAATTATCTATGAAACTATAACTCCATTTAGTAGTCTTACAAATCTGGATTGCATTGTAATTATGATTATGATTGTTATAAAGTTGAATTGATTTCAAGTCATGTAACAGTCACACTACATTTATATTTAGTAATTCTATACGAACAAATACATGTATGATATTTTCATATTAATAGACCTTAATGGTATGATCCTGCAAATGGATTTTTGCTTACAATTGTTTCCACCCTGTTGAACGACGATAATCTGAGGTTGGACTGGCGGGGTTAAGAGAGCCTTTCCTAGATAGGGGTTGTACAGAGATCCTCCTGTGTAACCGAACCGTGGAGAAAGCGGTATTGACGAAAGCTGGGCCAGAAGGCATGGCACACCAATGACAATAACAGCCAATACTAGCTTCCTCATTCTGAAATGAGGATAAGATAACAGGCAAGATGATGAAGTTTCTAACAGTTATACATTCATGATCATACATATTTGTGATTATAATTCTGCAATCTGGTATTGACAGGGGTTTGATACCTCGGAGTATGTAAAACTTACCAGAAACAGAGTCACGTCATCAGATCCAAGAGAACTAGCAGAAGGTGAATTTAAATATTATTTCATTCTGAGATAAGACCAATTTTGACCTCGATGCCTCTCATAACAGATATCATATTCGGAAAAGATTTATCCATTTAAATAGTGTAAAAGTATTTCGCCGGAATTACTCCTTAGAAAGAAATATGTTTCCGGTGCATTGTGTTATAAACTATTTTCCGAATCTATAACCCAAATCACGCGCTAACTATCTTTGGCGTTTTTATAACAGTATTCTTTACGAGATTCAGAATAACATCTTTAAAAAAAAAAAAGATAGTTACTCAACCTGTTCGGAATAGTTTCTTTGTGTCCCGTTTGTAGTCTTCTGCGTCAATGGCTTAACTATTCCTAAATCAAGAAGACGTCAGTTTCCATTTACAGAAAGAAGTATCATTATTAATATTCGAGTAATTTACAGGTACTTCACTGCTTCAGGATATAAAATCATGTCCTTATGGTTATAGGTGTTAAATAAAACAAATTGACCAATTGGAGCAGTGCCCCTGTTAACAACTTCCTGTTAAAAATGCACTTCCAGAAGGAAACATACATATAAGTACACACACACACATATATATGTATATATATATATATATATATATATATATATATATATATATATATATATATATATATATATATATATATATATATATATATATTGTTGTTGTTGTTGTTGTTAAGCGTTGTTTAGAGGGTTTAACGCCATTTTTCAGCACAAGATCGGCTATACATGGCGGCCAGTATTAATGGTGGAGGAAGAACCCTGGAAAACCCCGGGAAGAACCACCGACCCACGAGAAGCTACTGGCAGGCTTTCTCACGTACCCACGTTAGCCGAGCCTGGACTCGAACTCACGCAGATAGAGGTGAGATGGCAGTGATCCGTAACGATCAGCGCTTTAGACCACTCGGCCACT
>JAECUM010048763.1:0-11754 GCA_016617855.1 Megalonaias nervosa
AAAAGACTCTGAGAAGCTCCTGTATCCCTTAAAATTTTAATAGGGATAGGATTGGCCAAATCACCCAAGAGTGATATAGAACCCTTCGACATGAATGGTTCAAGTCTGGCAGAAGCTTGATTTTTATAGGTGGTGCCAGATTAAGTCTGAGGAGGAGTCGTATTTGGCTGAAACACCTTTCTATCAGTAGACTGCTGAGTGAAAGATTTGCTTACAGCAGGAACTTTATGAGTTAAGGAATACTCATCAGCAGTAATAGCAGCAATTTCCAAGGTTTCAATTTTGAGGTCTTCAAGATGATTCTTAATGTCACTATTGACACAGTTCTTGAATAATTCAAGTAATACTAATTGTTCAAGACTTTCAAAATCATGTTCGATTTTCTTGGCTAAGCACCATCTTTTAAATAACTCCTCTTATTTTCTAGGAAATTCAACATAAGTTTGTCTAGCATCTTTCCTATAGTTTCTGAACTTTTGCCGACAAGCCTCAGGAACTAACGCATAACCCTTCAAGATGCATTCCTTAACTAAATCATAATCAGATCTTTGCTGTACTGACAGGGATATATAGATATCTCTGGCAGAGTCATAAAGCACACTCTGCAATAATTGAGTCCAATATTCCCTTGGCCATTTCGAATTTTCAGCAACCTTCTCAGAATGAATAAAATATTTGTCTACTTCTTTTTCACTAAAAGGGGAAACTAATTTGATATTTCCCACCATGTAAAACTTTGAATTTGCACGAGAAGTGGAATCGTGCCTGTGACTTGCCAGATCCAATTCATTCATTTTAATTTGAAATTCTTTTTCATCCTTCTCTTTTTGCATCTTTCTCTCTCTCTCTCCCTTTCTTCTAATTGCATTTGTTCTTTTTGTAATTCAATTTGTCTTTCTTTCTCTCTTTCTTGTCTATCTTTCTCCTCCTTTTCAAATTGTAATTTCATTTGTTCTTTTTCTTTTTCTATTTGCCTTTCTTTCTCTCTTTCCTTTTCCTGTCTTTCTTTCTCTCTTTCCTGTCAATCTTTCTCCTCCTTTTCAAATTGTAATTTCATTTGTTCATTTTGTAATTCTATTTACTTTTCTTTCTCTCTTTCTTCTTCCTGTCTTCCTTTCTCCTTCTTTTCAAATTGTAATTGTTTATCTTTCTCCCTTTTCTGTCTCTCTCTCTCTCCTCTTTCTGATTCTGAAGCTCGAGCTTCCTTAACTCTATTTCCATCTTCTATTTCATTTTTAGTTCCATTACCTTAATGTCAGTGCCTCTCATAGACTTACTAACTGATGTCAAAGCACTTTTGTCAAAACTACTCTTCCCTACCAAATATTGAATTAAAACATTTTTAATTTCTTGTTTTGTCAAGGAAGTTTTTGCCTCAGAAAGTTGGTACTTTCTGGCATGTTCAAGCAACTCATCCTTTTTCAGACTATCCAACTGATCCTGAGATGGACTAGAAAGACGACTCTCCACTTTTGACATTGTGAAAGAAAGCCTGTTCTTTTCACTAAGAGTTCAAGTAAAATGTGAAATAGAACTTGGGATTTAAACTAGAGGAATTTAAATTTCAATTTTTAGCCAGATTCATATATCAGCCAATTTCATATATCCCGGACGAGCCCCCAATTTTATCTATGTTACGAATCGCCTCGTTGAAAGTAACATAAAGAAAAGAGCGAAGACAACAAGCTTTGTAAGTTTTAACAAAAATAATTTATTTCCCTAGAAAAAATGGTGAAAAGGTGAAAATATGAAATAAGACTTACGATTTGAGAAGAAAATCAAAAGATTTGTACTAGAATTGTGAAAGACATATAAGTCCTATCAATAAACAGTTCTGATTGAAGCTAGTCTGAATCTCAATTCCGTTCCAAAATGGTGGATGATGACGTCAGACGAAGTTTTACACAAATGTTCAGAATTTTCACTTTAAACCACAATTTGTACTGTTCTGTTCCAATTTAGAATCAATTTCACTAAATGTCTTTGTCCAAAGCCAGTTGTGTATAGTTCTCCAGGGAAGATAATTATTGTTTAAAAAGTAGATGATGTATAGCTATCATCGATAACAATATACATCTCGCACTACAGACGTACAAATGAACAACTCTATCCAGCACCAGATAAAGAATACTTTCTTCTGAAGGCATTAGAACGACTCAACAAGGTGTTAAAATATGACTCTGACTCCATTTTACAGATACCTGAGTATTTAAACTGAACGAAAACGTCATATCATGTACACGCACGAAGAACGCGTGGTGATTTAAAAATCTCACCATCGTAGTACAGAATGTTAACAAGTATAATTAGAAATGACCTTCGTCACAACCAATCATTTACGTGGCTTGTTTACTTAAATCGACAAACGATGACATGCAAAATCGTGCTCACGCGAGTAATATTTACATTTTAAATAAACACATTTCTTTCAAAATGTCAGACCCTGCGAATATAATCATCATCACAATAATAATTACATATAATGAAATAAAAAGAATTAAAATTTTAACACACAAGTAATTAAACTACATGGTCGTATATATAAATATATATAACCGGCCTTATGACATAAACTTTCGATGTTTACGTTTTGCATTTTCTGATGCTGTTTTGTTGTAAGACCATAACAATATCAGTTTTAGAAATATAGTGTCTCAGTTTTTATCGACGGTCTTGGGATGGAATACATAGCGTTTTCCAAGTGCAATGTCATAACGTTATGGTACAGATGCACAAATTGTAACGCAATAATTGAATTGGTTACATAAGTAGAGTCGTGTGCAATGCTCATTAAAACTTATATCATGGCGTGAAATTACATTTTGCTGTTAACTATTAGTTAAGAAGTTTCAATATTTATAATGGAGTTTTTATTATCGAAACGTACATATTTTAACTGTGTTATGGATGGAATACTAGAGTTGTAATATTCTCCTGTGATTCGATTTTGGTTCCAAAGTAACGTAAGCAAATGATTTCAATAGCTTTATGACGATCCAAAAATTATACTTCATTATTATAAAATAGTGTCACTAATACTATGCTATTGATTGACAGGAAGTTCCTCACTCCTTTGGGGGTCTTGGACATGCGATCACCTGAGAGCAGTGCCTGACAAATCCTGTCACATTCTTAAACAAATACTCTTGACGTTGTCAACTCAGCCCTGCATTCTCTATCAGGTCTGGATGCTCGCAGATCTTGATTGTCGATCCTGGGACTTTCATAATACTGACTGGGATATCCTCCGGATCTGAGGCTTTTTTTTCCAAACTCTGCACTAAGAACCGACTCGGATACACTGGTTTTGTCTGCAGACAAACAAATAGCACACACAGGCACACACATACACAGATCGCATGACTAGGCGCTAATGTCACATTTCAGATCTAGCTATTTTCTTCAACCGTTGAAACAACTGAAAGCAATACACTTAACAAACTTTGGCATGAAAGCGTAGGCAAAATACTGTTAACCGTTATTCTATCCAATAACATCCACTCAAAAGTAATTAAACAGCTTTTATGATCCTCCTTTGTGAATAATGTCATCATATGTATATTGATTACAAGCGATTACGATGTTTTCTGTTAATTTACAAAGAGGCCATAAAATGTGATAAACAGAGATCCGGATGCCTCTCGGGGTTTCGAGAACTGGATAAGATCTCCATTCCAGCCTCTCCACTGTCAGGTAGCATCCCAATCAGCTCGGAGATAGAGTACAGCTTCTCTCTCATCCCTTTAGCATTCTCTTCATGTTTAAGATGTGGTCATAAATGGCGTATTGCTTCTGACCTGCAATTCAATTTCCTTTGCTGCTACAACCTTTTCCGATGAAATTTCCCGCTACACCTCTAAACATTTTTAAAAATCTTTTTCTCAATGACTCTGACGTCAGATTCATAAATTATGACTTTCTCGCTTTTGAACTATGCGTCATCGGGGCTCTTTTTTCCACATTATAAAGAAACCTTTGTACCCTTTGTTCTATGTCTATCATATTATATGAGACACCAACATCATTAGATACTAACTAGGGAAAATGAGATGTGGATGCAATATAGCAAAGTATAATTGAATTGACTAGTTACGTCAAAACACATGAACAATTAATTATATTATCTATATTTCTTCATTTTAACATTGTTTGAAATACGTGTATACTATTAGGGATTTACTTACCCTAGATACATTGTCATCTCCAGAAATCCATGACTAATTTGCAAGAGTGTCTCTTCAGTCCAGTATCTGTCACTCTTGAAAATAGCAAATCACTTCCACGTGATCAAGAAGTACGAAAATTTGACACCATACTTTGGAGTAGGGTTTACCAGAGTTTCTTGCTCAGTGTCATAAGGCAGGCTTTCGCATGAAGAGGCTCTTAAGCATTCAGAATTGTAAAGGACTTATCCACTCAGATCATGAATGGAAAGAGATTTAAAAATCCCTTGGATGTTTTCACTCTTGGCATACATAATGTGTGTTATACAGATGCACGTGCAGCATATATTCAGTTAGATGGTAAATGTACTACAGTGGATATGGAAGATATTGGCAACACATGAATATGTATGGATCCGAATAATAAAATTGAATTTTAAGGTTATGTTCATGCTCTGGGTGAGACGGGAATTCAATATGTGAACAATGTAGTCAATGTAAAATGTACATGGACTAATAAATATGGGTTTTGTAATAAGTGTGGAATTATATATACTTCAGGGAATGTTAACGTTTTCTTATATTTTTTTCTCAAAAGGTAACCATCAAGTTCATTTGTAACATATATGACCTTATTTCATATCAAGTTTGTTCATTAAGGTTTAAAGGGTTGTACAAATTCTTGGATAAAAAGTCAAAAGCTAATACGTTCAGGCTAGCCTCAGTATTACAAACGAATTAAAAAAATTCTATAATAGATAAAAGTAATTAGAATTAATACATTGGTTTATCTTTAAAATAAAGTAAATATCCTAGACTTGGACGGTTTCAAAGACAAATAGTGCAATGTTGTTTACCAACAAACAACTATATGAAAAACAATTGTAATAATTTCTAGAAGGATGCATCCCTTATGTAAAATGGAAGAGATTTAGTGATGAATCTCCTTTAGTTTTATTCGAAATTATATCTGTCTATCTATCATTATATATATATATATATATATATATATATATATATATATATATATATATATATATATATATATATATATATATATATATATATATATATATATATATATATATATATATATATATATATATATATACACACATATATCTTTTCAAGTTTTTCTCAGACACATAGCAGACACATACATACATGGTGGATACGAAAATTGCATATACACACATACCGATGAGCCTTTAAGTGCATATCATATGTCCATGCTGTCTTAATACTCATTATTTAGACAATGCGTCATAATGTCAGGGGTCGACTCGGTAGATACTATCAAAGTGAACAACTACTGGTCAAACTCGTATCAAAGGCGGTCTGAAACAAATTAAAGTTTATAATATTATATGCATCGATAAACATATTCTTTTCTGACTGCATTAGTAACACATTGAAAACTTAAGCATTTTGCTCAGATAACACGCACTTTAAATAGATAAGTCGGTATTAGCACATCAAAAGCTAGACAGGGTTATGCGAACTCCCGTGGGAAATACTTAGAATTTAGAAGGATGCAAAAATAGTTGGTCTGTTTGTTGGATATCAATGGAATGGTATACAACATAAATTTCATTCAGTACTTTGCAAATTCGTAGTATATTTATAGCTTTCACCTCCGAATAGCTTATGGATATGGTTACCTTCTCTGCGTCGTGAAACATGTAGGCTGAGGAAGAGAAGGTAGAAATTATCCCATACGTAGGTTGGATGAAGTAAAACTTCGATAAATACTTATTTCCTTGCACAATGTGCTTCTCATAAAATAAATCAACCTTTTAAAAGCCAGAAGCATCAGTGCATTAACTCTTTTATATGGTTACAGCTTTGGTAGTACCTGTATAAACTGGTTTGTTATGAAGATGGCCGCTATCGCTTAACCGGCTTGAGGCAGCTGTCCCTGATTTTTGTAGCGTTTTTTCATGATAGATGTGCTTGTCGTCTGCCTTCGTCTGCATTATTGTGTTCATCATGCACTGGCTGTTCTATTCGAATGTATTTCTTCATCTTCTTGTATTGGAAACGAGAAAAATTAGACTTTTTCTCGGCTGTCTTCCTCCACTGCAGGCGTAGAACAGGAAGAAGAATTCTAGTTATCTCCCTCTCTCCCTTTGCGGCACAGAAATTTAAAAATTCGGCCATTAATTTAGACAACCTAAGTCAAATCCCAATTAAATCGTCAACCTTTCTGTCAACTATCGAAGAGATATCACTGCGCATCGCATTATTCAATGACCAATCATTAGGACCACCGGAAAAGCGCACAGAAATAGTTAATTTTATCAACGATAAGAATATCGACGTCTTTTTCCTGACAGAAACATGGCTAAAAACATCAGGCGATGAACCCAAGTGCGCGGATCTAACACCCACCGGTTACTCCATCAAGGTGTTCCCCCGCCTCACTCGCGGAGGTGGAATTGCTGTCATCGCAAAGAACTCCATGATCGACCGTCTTAACTAAACTACAACCTTCAATTTCTATCACACATCGTTGGAACTAGTCCAAACCACACTCACACTGGAACAAAGGTCAGTCCATTTTGTGTGCCTCTACCGCCCACCTCCTAGTAGAAAAAACAAGCTGACTGAATCTCTCTTTTTGGAGCAGTTTCCGAATCTCCTGGAGTATGGAAATTAGATAGGTGGCAACCTGAGCATTCTTGGAGAGTTTAACTTTCACTTTGACTCTCCTGGAAACCCATACACATCAAAACTCCTAGATTCCATTCACGTTTCCAACCTCAAACAGTCAGTTAGCCCACCCACCCATAAACATGGTCACATTTTAGACTGGATTCTTTACAGACCTGATAACAACATTCTACAGTCCTCCCTGGTGTCCCACGAACTTTCATCAGATCACCTATGCATTATATGCCATCTTGACGTATCAGTCCCTAACCCTCCACCTTTATTCGCTACTAAGAGAAACCTCCGTTTGATAAAAAGAACCCAACTAATGCATGACATCCAAGCAAACCTAACAACTAGCTTACCTCCTACAGCAGAACAACTCGATAACTGCTTGCGTTCATTGCTTGTCAAACATGTCCCAGCAACCAAGTGCAGAGTATCAATTCAAACGTGTTCTCCGTGGTATAGCAGTGTTAGGGACCAGCTTCACACTGCCAAAAGAGACCGTCGTAAAGCTGAGAGGCTTTGGCTTTCCACCAGACTCACTATTCATAAGCAAATCTATGAAGCCCATTACTGATAGAAAGGTGTTTCAGCCAAATACGACTCCTCCTAAGACTTAATCTGGCACCACCAATAAAAATCAAGCTTCTGCCAGACTTGATTCAAAATCCTTGTCTATTCTTACGTGTACCTATTGCAAGAAAAAAGGACACGTCATTTCTGATTGCTTCAAATTGAAATATAGGCACCAGAATCAAGACCTATTCCAAATGCTCTTTTTTCTAAAAGGTCAAGGTCACAGTCATGTATTGAAAACGATACATTTGTTGGGTTTGAAAAACCCCAGTCTGATTGTGTTATGGAAAATTTTGAACCATTCATGTCGAAGGGTTCTATATCACTCTTGGGTGATTTGGCCAATCCTATCCCTATTAAAATTTTAAGGGATACAGGAGCTTCTCAGAGTCTTTTAGTTTCAAGTATTTTGCCTTCTTCTGAGAAGTCCTGTTCTAATGAGGGTGTTCTCATTCAGGGAGTAGAGTGCAGCTTTGTTAATGATTCTCTCCATTCTGTTAAGTTGTCATCAGACTTAGTTTCAAGACCTATGACAGTCGGTATAGTGTCTAATTTACCCGTTGAGGGCATTCATTTGTTGCTAGGCAACAACTTAGCTGGAGACAAGGTTGTGGTTAATCCACTTGTAACTGACAAGACTTCTTTGGATCAGAAAGTTGATCCTATTGAAAAAGAAATCTCTGATTTATACCCAGCTTGTGCAGCTACCAGAGCTATGGCAATGAAAGCTCTTGAGAATGATTTTGATAAGGAATGTATTCCTTTAGCTGACACATGTATTGGTCGGGCTTTTGATGAGGTCACTTTCACTTCTAATTTAGATCAGTCAAAAGGTACTAATCATAGTGATCCTCTTTTGAATACTCATTCTCTTTTATCTGATCAGAGTGACAAACGACAATCACTTGTCGTCGAACAGGAGAAAGATCCTGAGATCTCCTGTTTGTTTCAGTGGGTCATTAGTGAAACTGAAGCTACTGAAGTACCTGTCTGTTACTTCATTAGAAATGGAGTTCTTATGAGAAAATGGAGACCTCCTGAGGTACCTGCTAGTGACGAATGGTCAGTAAAATATCAGATTGTGGTTCCGAAACCTTACAGACAGGAAATACTTAGTTTGGCCCATGAAACCCCTCTGGCTGGTCATTTAGGGATACATAAAACTCATCACAAGATCTTGACTCACTTTTATTGGCCAAAAAATCAAAAGTGATGTGTGCAAATTTTGTAGATCTTGTCATACTTGTCAAATTGTAGGAAAACCAAATCAGAAGATACCTAAGGCTCATCTGCAACCAATTCCTGCATTTGACGAACCATTGAGTAGAATTATGGTAGATCGTGTTGGTCCCTTTCCAAAGACCAAATCAGGCAAGTAATATTTGTTGACCATCAAGTGTGCGTCAACAAGTTTCCCAGAGGTAATTCCTTTGAGGAATTTTACTCAATTTGGCCTTCTCAAATTTGTTCAATCTGGTCAAAGGTCAAATTTCATGTTTGGAATGTTCCAGCTTGTTATACTTGAATTTGGCATTCAGCAGTTCAAGTCAAA
The DNA here is from genome assembly GCA_016617855.1 of Megalonaias nervosa. Lineage (NCBI taxonomy): Eukaryota > Metazoa > Mollusca > Bivalvia > Unionida > Unionidae > Megalonaias > Megalonaias nervosa. Next base: position 8,950 of record JAECUM010048763.1, read on the forward strand.
AGTGAAACTATGGTTTCACCAAACTTTACTTGAGAGAATTGTTTAGTTTTGTAATGTAATCCATTCTCTTTTGCTAATTCTTCAGAATTTTCTTCAAAGAAGATTTTATGGCCCTTACAAAGTAAAGAAGAAAATGAATGAGTTAAAACTATAATATTAGTACTCTGGTCTACGTAAATTAATGGAGTACTACTATATTCAAAGAGATAGCCAGGTAAATTACGCAATTAATTTAGTTGTACCTGTCCCACCAACTAAGGATTTGAAGGAATTCAGTCGGATTAATCTGATCTTTGAGCAACAAATCTTCGGAATTCGGAAATTATGAAAGATCTAGACCAGAAACGTTCTGATGTACAACAAGAAGAAAAGAATGAACTTAAAGAGTTATTGACTGAATATAAACACTTGTTTCCAGACGTACCTACAAGGACAAACAAAATTTTTCACGACGTTCAAATAGTAGATCCAAAATCCATGAAACAACATCCATACAGGATGAACCCTCTCAAACAGGAATACTTGAAAAAGGAGATTCATTATTTACTGGAAAATGATTTTATAGAGACCAGTAAGAGTAATTGGAGTTCACCGTGCATTTCTGTTCCGAAACGGATAAAACTTTCCGAATGTATACTGATTATAGGAGCGCAAACAGTGTTACAAAAGCAGATTAATTTTCATTACCAGGAATCGATGACTGTATCGACAAAATTGGAAATGCCAAATACGTCACTAAATTCGACCTTCTGAAAGGATTTTGGCCAATTCCACTAACAGAAAGGCAAAGTAATTTTCGGCATTTGTGCCTCCAGATGGACTCTACCAATATAAAGTAATGCCATTCGGGATGAAGGGTTCTCCGAGTACTTTTCAACGCCTTATGATTACTTCTGGTCTAGACAATTGTGATGCTTATATTGATGATGTCATCATCTACAACGACACCTGGAAAGAACATCTAGCCGCGATTCGAAAGTTCTTTGACAGACTCACTGATGCAAATTTGACTATTAATTTATCTAAATGTGAGTTCTACCGTGCTTGTGTTACTTTTCTGGGACATATGATGGGACATGGTCAAGTTAAACCTATTGATGCTAAGGTCAAGGCTATTTCTGAATTTCCTGTGCCTGTCAGAAAAAAACAGCTGATGCGATTTTTAGGTATGGCTGGGTACTATCGCAAATTTTGATCTAATTTTTCTGACAAACTTGCTGAGAAAGAAAAACAAGTTTCTTTGGACTGAAAAATGTCAAGAGGGTTTTGATAGGTTAAAGGCCATACTTAAAAGTGCACCAGGTTTAACAGCTCCAGATTTCAGTCAACCATTCAAACTATCTATGGATGCAAGTGATGTTGGGGTTGTAGCAGTTTTGATTGAAGATGACAGAAATGGTGTAGACTATGCATTGTGTTATTTCTCTAAGAAATTAAATAAACACCAAAGAAACTACTCAACAATCGAGAAGGAATGCTTGGCTTTAATTCTGGCATTGCAGCAATTTGAAGTTTATATCAGTTCGGCTCCTTCTGCGTTTGTTGTGTTTATTGATCACAACCCCCTTACTTTCATCAATAGGATGAAACATAAAAATCAAAGACTATTGAGATGGAGTTTATTTTTGCAAGAATACAACCTTGACATCAGGCACATCAAAGAAAAAGACAGTTTAATTGCAGATGCACTTTCCTGTGTATAGAAATATCATTTTCATATATATCTTTGTATAATTCATAAGAGTTCTTCTTATGTAATTTTTTACCTCATGTATAATTTACATCTGGTAAAAAAGGAAGCTTTATTACATAAATTGTTCTTTTTTATTTATGGTGGAAAGTGTTACGACCATGTAGTTGAATTACTTGTGTGTTAAAATTTTAATTCTTTTTATTTCATTATATATAATTATTAATGTGATGATGATTATGTTCGCGGGGTCTGACATTTTGAAAGACACGTAGTGTTTATTTAGAACGTAAAGATGACTCGCGTGAGCACGATTTTGCATGTCATCGTTTGTCGATTTAAGTAAACAGGCAACGTAAATGATTGGTTGTGACGAAGGTCATTTCTAATTATACTTGTTGACATTCTGTACTACGACGGTGAGATTTTTAAATCACCACACGTTCTTCGTGCGTGTACATGATATGACGTTTTCGTTCAGTTTAAATACACAGGTATCTGTGAAATAGAGTCAGAGTCATATTTTAACACCTTGTTGAGTCGTTCTAATGCCTTCAGAAGAAGGTATTCTTTATCTGGTGCCGGATAGAGTTGTTCATTTGTACGTCTGTAGTGCGAGATGTATATTGTTATAGATGATAGCTATACTTCATCTACTTTTTCAACAATAATTAGCTATACTTCATCTATTTTTTAAACAATAATTATCTTCCCTGGAGAACTATACACAACTATGCATATATATACATAGCATTGGACAGAGACATTTAGTGAATTGATTCTAAATTGGAACAGAACAGTACAAAATGTGATTTAAAGTGAAAATTCTGGACATTGTGTAAAAACTTCGTCTGACGTCATCATCCACCATCTTGGAACGGAATTGAGATTCAGACTAGCTTCAATGAGAACTGTTTATTGATAGGAAGTATATGTTTTCCACAATTCTAATACAAATGTTTGAATTTTCTTCGCAAATCGTAAGTCCATATTTTATATTTTCACCTTTTCACCATTTTTTCTAGGGAAATAAATTCTTTTTGCTAAAACTTACAAAGCTTGTTGTCTTCGCTCTTTACTATATGCTACTTTAAACGAGCCGTTCAAATATATAT
>JAECUM010048764.1:0-13497 GCA_016617855.1 Megalonaias nervosa
GAAAATACAACCCTTACATAATGCACCAATCACAGCTAGTTTTGTGGTTTATTTCTGAATGCAATGTTCCCTACACCTTAAGCTCCGCCCACCTGGGGTTGTACAATTGGTACCGTTATACCCTGTGTAATAACGTGGTAGCCGCTTTTCATACCCATATAAGCGGGAGAGAAGATTGCGTCATTTTTTTCCAGCAGTGTGTAATCATATATATAAAAGTTCCGAGAATACGATATTGAAACTAGGTACGTGGCACAATGGTAGAGCGTCTAACTGAATCACAATGGTGGTTAATTAGTACACGTTCGAATCACAACAACGACAAAAAATGTTTTCTATATAATTGAGAAGACGGCTTGACTTAGTTGAGATGTTGTGTGGTATAATTTGAAATCCAACCTTGGTGAAATACTGATCATTTTCAATTACCTGACTTAGGCATATATAATTCCCGGGGGAAGTCAGGTTGCTTAGATCGCCCTCTGAACATGCTAGAATGTCGCCTGACAATCTAGGGGCTCACAAGGAGGTGGTGTCTACGCATAAATTAATGCTGATCAGTATTGAAGCCTGTTGGACATAAATAACATACGAGTAACATCAGCTTACGGTAGCAGTATGCCTAACCCCCGGGAAATACTGCTAAGGGGCATCACCCGAGCCTGGTCATCTCCTTTTGTGCTAACACATCAATCATTTATATTGAAGAAATATTTTTATTATATAATGAATTACAAAAATAATAATGCGATTATTTCTGCGATTGAAAAATTAAATAGCACGGGTATACAACTTACTGACCAACTCAGTGCTTAAAAAATCACATATTATTTTAAAACATTACAAGAACGAAAATTCAAAGGAAGATACACACTAGCAGCCGAATGCAGGTGCATCAAACTACTCCAGGGGACAATGAGAATGTCTCTTGCTAATGTCAGTCATGATTCACAAATTCAGCAAATCGTTCCACTGGCAAAGGCGATAGAAAAAATTAGATTGGAGTTGTCGGGCGAATATGAAAGAAAAAAAGAGTGTGGGTACGTGTGTAAGGCAGTTAAAGTAATTTCTGTCGGAACATACTAGTGAATCTGAGTCATTAACAGCTTTTTTGCCGCTTCCTGGTTAAATCTTTGTAACTTAAACGCGGCTGATGAATCCGCGATCCTGATTTGATAGTAATTGAGAAACGATCCCACGTAAGTAGTATATGGGGGCGATATGGCCCCACGTAGACCGTAATGTTAAAAACAGGTCCCGGCACTATGGCCCCAAAAGTTATAGCCCCACGTAGACCTCTATGTTAAAAAAGGGTCCCGGCACTATAGCCCCAAAATGTATAGCCTCACGTATACTTCTATGTTAAATTTGGTCGTTTGTACCGTAGCCTCAAGATTTATAGCTTCACGTAGACTTCTATCTTAAATTTGGTCGTTTGTACCGTGGCCTCAAGATTTATAGTCTCACGTAGGCTTCTGTGGTAGAAGAGGTGGTTTGTACTTTGGGGACAATGGGAATTTAACATGAGAATGTCAACTGGAGGTCAATGGAAATTGAACATGGGTAATGTCGTGGGGTTTATAGGGTCAAAACTATTTATAGGGTGAAATGTATTTATTGGACAAAGGGTTGAGAGAGACAAACATAGACATACAGAAACAAACAAATACACATCCAAACACACAGAAAAGGGGACAGAGATGTTGCAAAGAAATACTCGCAGACAGAATAGAGACTCCAAAAGAAAAGACTTTTGTATGGGTACAAACATTTATTCAAATATATACATGGGCTCTACGGCCTGTGCTTTGGTTTAAGCACTGTCCATTTAATACATACAAGTTATCTATTTCTTGGTTCTAGAAACTACTTTTAAAAATTAAAGTTCATGCCTTCAAAAAACATATACAACGTATATACATTTCATAAAAGAATGACATTTTTCATGCTACAATTAATGTCCATTTTTGAGAAAAAGCTCAAACAAGAAACAAACGATCCAACTGGACAAAATTCGTGCTTTTCTTTTTATCAGTCACGCACGTTGTTTTCAAATCTGGTCAGCTACTACTTGTGTCCCAGCGTAGATGTTTTCCATCACATACTCCCTTTCATCTGTAAATCTGTGCTAGGTAAACTTATTTACAAGCAGATCAATGGTGGTTATTGTCTTCTTCCCATGGAGGCACAACGTATGCCATATGAATGGTCACTTTTCCATCGGTGATGTCAAATTTTTCACTCATCGTCTGCATCGTCGAAGCAATAGCCCTCAATAGTTTGGAAGAAGTTAATTCTGCAGGTGTGCTAAACCCGAGACATACAGGAGAGTTCAAACTTTCGTGATACATAGATAGGCTCAAACGACCTTGAGTTCTGACTTGGCACTGACGTTTGAGTTCCTCTAACAGTGAGTCAAATAAGTCCGTAATGAAACCTGCTGCTTTCTCGGCTGGAACGTCAGGCGCAAAGTCTTTAAATTTCACCGTGTAGGTGTAAGTTGTCGTCCTAAATTTTCTCGAAGTCGCTGTCTGAATCATTTGGATGCTAAAATACTCCTTTAGGTCTACTGAATCTGTTTCCTTTTTGGACGCACTTTGCTGTGAGGGTATGGTAGTGAAAGTGGTCAATGATGTTTGTTCCTTCTCTTTTTTCATCTGCGTAGAGTGATTCATCTTTCTTGGTGTTTGTCCTCGCAATGAAGTGTCGTTCTTGGAAGTGGTCCCTCTTTTATACTGGGTGATATCAGCATGTCCATAAGGTAAAGTCTTGTGGTCTGGAAGTCGCACTGGTTTCACGTAGTTTGCCATGGCGTTAGTAAATAAACAACTAAGATGTGGTACTGCGTTGGTGATGTGATCGTGAGGCACAGCATCGCACTCGAGTTTCTCGTTGGACTTGAGTCTTACGCTTGATACTTGCTGTTTGAAAATATTCATCTTTCTCGCTTAGCAATGGTAGTCACAATGAACTATCGACCTTGAACGTTGTCCCTTTTTATATGCTGACCAATATCGGCATGACCGTACGGTAAAGTGAAGTGGTTGGGAAGCCGAACTCGCTTCTGGTACACGATTTGATAAACTTTTTCCAAGGGTCGACTGACGATTTGGTGTGTGGGTAAACGTACAATCTTGTGCGGTTCGTGGGTGGTCACTTTAAAGTTTCGATCCTGTCCAGACTGCAAGGCTTCTTTCAATATGCTAAAGTTCACCACTCGACTGGTGCGATAATTAAGAGTCAATCCTTTCACTTTACACTCCGTGTGCACATCTCCTTGATTGTTCCGGTATTCGTAGCCGTAATTTTTGGGACCGCCACTTGCAAAACTGAGAATCTTGTGGTCGGGATGCTCGTCCGTCCAGGCTCCTAAACGGTCTCCTTCGATGACAGGGTGAGGTTGACCCAGGCGATCAATGTAGATGCAACTGTCCGTGTCAAAATACAGCACACGATCTCCTAATAGTTCTAAAGCTTCGTACAGTTTTAAGCGAGCATGGGCTGTCACGTAGGCCGCAATGATGACATTTCCAAATTCGTCGGCTTCTACAAAGTCCAGTTCTTCTTCGTAATTGACTAAGAGCAAGTCCTCACGAACAACGTCCACGTGTTTCATGTATTTGGTTTTGTCGTGAATCATCTGCAAGTATCGGAAAGGTTCTGTCAAATACTCCGTCTTGGGTAAACACGGTCGTTGTGCCATTTTGCCCCACAAACAATTCAACATCACTTTGGCAAACGATCGCCTTCCTTCGTTTTTCTCGATGTGGTCTAAAGTGATGCCTTCCTGCTTCCAGTATTTCTCTTTGAACTTTGTTTGGTCGTCGGGAGTGTGACACCAGGAAGGATATCCGCTAGCTTCTTGTTTCAGTTTCAAAAAGGCATTCACGTAGTCTGCAAAAATGCCTTTTTGAGAATCGTCGCCCTTGTGGTATTTTTCTGTCTTGGGAAAGTGGTAAATTTCGTACACTTCTAACAGTTGGTATCCCAAGTCCAGAGCTTTAAACAATTCCACGCTGACCCACGTTCCCGTCAAGGCTCGTTCTTCCTGAGTGTGCTGACAAGGGTGGTCTTGGTTGCACGTTTCAGCACAAGTATGACACAAGGGAAACATCAGTTTTCCTTGGCAATGATGTGGTAAAACGGGATGGTACAAGTTCGTGGGAGGCAAGACTTTACACTTGATCAATCCTTCGTATTGTCGAATATTGTCCACGTCGATGTGTTCCGTCAGCAATTGTGGGTGCCCTGCGGGAAAGTGACAATATTTGCACACGTACGGATACAGAGAACACACATCCAAGTATTTGATTTCTTCTCCTTTCTCCTCGTCGACTTGGTACAGCAAACAGGTGGCATTCGTCCGTCCTCCGTACAAACTGTCCCGCGGGTTCAGAGGGTCCACCAGCTTGTAACTTTCCACGATGCGCTTAAACTCGGGATCGGTTTTCAATCGCTGATCGTACTCGTGTTCCCACATTTCCACTACTTGGTATCCTTGCTCTTCTAACTTCAAGCGTCGCTGACAAGTGGCCTGGTACAAGTCTTCCATGGTCCGTTGTAAAAACTGGTTTTTAGTGTCACGTTGAGGGTAGCAGATGGGACATCCGTGAAATAAGCACCCGTTAAACTCGTACACGATCTTGGGGTTTTCTAATTCCCAGCCGTCTACTGAATACCTTCCGATGGTCTTTTCGCCTCCTCCGTTGCGAGCATGTTGGATCCATTTGTCTTCCTTCTCACACAAGTAATGTAACCAGCGTAGGGCTTTGACCGAGTATTGACGTTTGACAAAATTAGTCGTTTGAGGACTGATGACAGCTAGGGTGTTTTCGGGCATGAATCGTTGACGATACACTAAGGAACACGCTTTGGCAATAGTGCAAGCTTCTTTCAAAGGATCGATCCCTCCGTGTTCCATGAACAGTTCTCGAAATTTTCCACAGCAGCGACGTAAAATGTCTACGTCGGAACGACAATATTTTAACATTTCTTCTTGAAAGTCAAAAGGGTCCGAAGCGTGAGTCTGGTACCATGCGTAGAAAGCTTCTCGTTGTTCGGTACGCATGTTGTCGGGGTCGTAGTAGTGAGCCTCAGGCAAATGGGGTAGAACGGCGTGTTGATTGGCTTCGGTATTGAAAAAGTGTGGAAAATAGCCTTTGGCCATTTCTGTCATGCCAAACGTTTTAGGCATGCGGCTCAAAGGCATAGCCAAGTAACTCATTGAATCTTTAAACTGTACTTGTCCCACTTGCATGGAAATGATTTTGGCTCCGTTCAAAGTTACTTTAGGACGTTCGGTACTTTGTTCCGTATAGTATCTCAACAGAAATTGTCCATCGTATCCCGAGAAATTGTGAGCCATCACCGTGGCATGGCGATGACAATCTCCGTAACGTTCGATATCTTCTTGGCTCCACGTCTCGTCGATAGGGTTTAAGATCCATTGGGCAAAATCGGCCAGTGTGTTCGATCCCCGAAAGATTTTTTCACGTCCTCCAGGAATCTTGCTGCAGTAAGGGCAATGAGTCAAGATAGGCTCTTGGATGCACTTCTCGCACGCTCGGTGAGCCACGCAGAAATTAGGAATGTGAATGCCAGTCTCTTGCATGCATTCGAAATCGAAAAAGATGAAATTCCCTTTCTTCTTCTGGTCATTATCTTCTTCTTCTTCATGTTTGGAATGGTATTTTTGAATGTAGCATTGGTGTTCCAAGTCCACGGTTTGGCGACAAATGTGACATCGCTTCTTTCCTGAACAGACGTGCGCCTTGGCACTGTTGGTACGTATGCCTTGTCCACAAGTAGGGCACAATCTCAAGAGCTGACAAGCACATTTCTGCTGTGAACCTTGCGTCTTTAGGTGTTGTTGGTAACAGGCAGGACTGACAAACGTGCGCTGACAAGCAGAGCAATACACTCGTTCTTGTCCTTCGTCCAGACAGGGTTCAGAAGCTAAACATCCTGAGCATTTCGATCCACAATGCTTGTGTTGCTCTCGATTGTTATAGCCATAGTCACATTTCTCACAGTAATAACTGTATGACAGGAATCCAGTGATACTGGTAATGGCATCAAAATGTTCATCGTGATGATAGACGTGAATGTATTTTCCGTCTTTGAAATCTTTGCCTCGAAACAACAGAGGTCCGCGCAGTTCTTGAGGGTGTACTTTCAAGGTGTAGCGTGGAGCCAAGACGTCTTGCAGTTTTTGCATTTCAGGAATGCCGCAGGGCCTGTCTTTGGATATCCCCGCTTGCTGTAACAGGAGTTCTGCTTCTCTTTGTTGTTTGGTTCGGTCCGATCGTCGAATAGTTTTCCAGGCTCTTTTCCATTCTTTCGTGTCGTTCTTGTCGGCACACGTTCTTCCCACCACGATCGCGCGGGCTAAGCACATCAGGTCTTGAATGTTGTTAATTTGAACGATGCTGCGCTTGATGCTGCGAAGGTCGTCCACCAATAACACCTTTTTGCGTTGTCCTGTCCCTTGGGGAAGAGACACGTGGGTCATGGACAGTGTCGCTTTTCCGTCGGTGATGTGAAACTTGTCGTTGGATTGTTGCACGTGTTGAATCTTGTCGATGACTTTGGAAGATGTCAATTCTGCTGGGCTGCTAAACTCGATCCAAACAGGGGACTTCAAACTGTCGTGATGAATGGAAAGTCTCATGACATCGTCTTCTTTGGCTTGACATTGCTGTTTCAGTGTGGTTAACAAAGAATTCCACACATCGGCGATGAACCCCTCAGCTTTCTCCAGCGGTACGTCTGACTTGAAATCTTTAAACTTCACCGTGTACGTGTAGGCCGTAGTTCTAAATTTTCTAGAGGAACGTTTTTCCGTCTCTCGAATGTGGTAGTACTTTTCGGGTGATACTGGTGATGGCGGACTTTGGTTTGGAATAGGCTCTCTCGGTCTGGTCGCAGACGTGGAAGGTATTGGTTCAGGTTCGCTCATGTCTTCGATTTGAGCGAACACTTCTTTTCGTGTGTGAGGCGATACGTCACGTCGCTGCCAGTAGTATAGTGGGTTACCGTGGCGTCAATGGGAATTAGCATTACAGACCCCCCCTGGGCCAGTATAGCGTCAAAAAAGTAGGTCAACACCCTGGGCCAGTATAGCGTCAAGAAAGTAGGTCAACACCCTGGGCCTGTATAGCGTCAATGGAAATTTTTGTAGAGCGGTGACTAGGAGACTGGGGGTTTGTAGAGCGATAAGCGACAGGTGGCATGTTTCTTTTTTTTAGTAGAGGAAGGGTTTTATATATATATATATATATTCGTTTAGGGGAGACCAAATGAAAATTAAGATCTTTTCGAGGTATTGGAAGTGGCCCTGAAAAGGGCCTTTGTCTTCTTCTTCTATTGTCTCCACTTCTTCCACCGTGTTCTCACTTTGGCAAAAATTCCTTTCTTCTTTTTCTTTTCTTCTTCGGGCATCCAGTCAGGATGTCCGAGAGCTCTGAATTTGTCTTGCACTTTCATCCAATTGTTGTTCAATTTCTCAAACTCTTCTTTCTTTTTTTTGGTTTTCTTTGTCCTTTCTTTCTTTCTTCCACGTTTCCTTGATCTTCTTTACTTCTTCTTCCAGTACTTTTCTCATTAGGTCTTCGCCTTTCTTGATATTATCTAAGCCTTTTTTGACAAAAGGCCACTCCATTAAATGGAAGATGTCTTCCAAAAAACATTTCACTTGGATCACAGTATCCAGAACCTGCTTTAAGGTTCCCACTCTGAAGTATTTAGGATTGATGATTCCTCTCAACTTATCCGCTTCTTCTATTGTTATCATTTGCAAATGATAACTTGCTGCTTTGAGTCTCGCCATAAAGTCTAGGCTGACTTCAAACCTCCACTCCATTTGAAGTCTTTCCACCACATGGACTCCATCTATCATCCAGCACCAGCTATCTCTTAACTTGTTGATTAAATCCATTTTTCTGTTCCTTTTTATTCTGTGTAGAATGGCGCGAATGACGAACGCTATGCTTTTATATACTTCAAGCACGGACGTGAAGGAAAACATCCCTTACACTCACTTCACATATGATATACTATCCTCACCAACGAACGAGTAAGCATAAAACACACAATATACTATCCACACCAACGAACGAGCAAGCATAAAACACACACAATATACTATCCTCACCAACGAATGAGCAAGCATAAAACACACACACACAATATACTATCTTCACCAACGAACGAGCAAGCATAAAACACACACACACAATATACTATCCTCACCAACGAACGAGCAAGCATAAAACACACACACAATATACTATCCTCACCAACGAACGAGCAAGCATAAAACACACACTATATACTATCCTCACCAACGAACGAGCAAGCATAAAACACACACTATACTATCCTCACCAACGAACGAGCAAGCATAAAACACACACTATATACTATCCTCACCAACGAACGAGCAAGCATAAAACACACACTATACTATCCTCACCAACGAACGAGCAAGCATAAAACACACACACTATACTATCCTCACCAACGAACGAGCAAGCATAAAACACACAAACATACCATCCACACAATCGGGATGAGAAAAAAACATATTATATACTATCCTCACCAACGAACGAGCAAGCATAAAACACACACTATACTATCACACCAACGAAGGAAGAGAAGAAAAACACACCCCCATATACTATTCACACCAACGAACGCGCATGCAAACACACACACACACACACACACACACAAACACACACACATATCAGTAAAGAGTGAGTGTTTATAGTCACACTACACTACATTCACACGAATTGGTAAATTGAATAAGTTCTCTTTTCTAGAGATCTGGTTAGCCCTGAGAAGGGCTGTTTTTTTAAACTTCAGATGCACCTGGCTAATGGTGACATCTCCCAGGGCGGGCACCACACACGCATCGCCGGCTCCAATCCTGCTCCCAATTGATGCGTGTGGTTGGGAGGGCAGAGGGAGGTTGATTTGCTTCACTATCCCACTCCTCAGTTTGAGGGATAGTGAATACTTGTTCCCTTCTTCTTCTTCTATTTATCACCCTGGGATGCTGACGTCGAGGCTCCCACTCTTGCCTCTGCCTTTCCAATTCCTCCTCCCAATTTTCAATTTGGGGGACAGCAGCTCTCGGTCGTTGTGGTACTGGTAGTGGCTGCGGTGTTGGTAGTGGTTGTGTAGGCGTCCTCACCTCAGGTTTGACCTCACACTGAGGTCTCAGCATGAGGTGAGGTAGTATCCCTCTCTTCTTTTCCTTCTCCTCTTCTTTCTTCTTCTTCTCCTCCTCTTCCTTAAGTCTCTCACTTTCTGCAAGCGCCTCCATAGTCAGTTCATCCAGGAGACGCCTGGCATGCTCCAGGTGCATCTGAAGTTCTATTAGTTTTGTTAGTCTACTCATTTTGTTGCAGCTGCTACGTCAACGTGGGTAACCAGACTGACGATCGCACCGATTTATATACTTGTAGCACGGACGTGAAAGTAAACATTCCCTAGCACTCAAATTTACCATCACACGCGGACTTAAAAGAAGCACTCACGTTTACTTTTTACTTACAAACACAGACAGACACAATTGGACAAGACAGAGAAACGAAGTGCTTATAGGCACACTTCTATTTTTTTTTTAAACCTACAAACACACGAATATTTTGTTTTACTGACAAAAGAAACGAAGTGCTTATAGACACACTTCTATTTTCTAATGACAAATTTTGGCAAATTGAATGAGTATGTCTTTTCGAGAGTATTGGGTAGCCCTGAAAAGGGCTGTTTTTTTTGTGTTCACGGAAGTAATGGCAATCTTTTTTTACTGTCTAAGATTGCGTCCCCGTCTGGCAGTAGGCTTTCCTATTGGATACGGTCTGCTTCTGCGAAGAGAGAAAGAGAATTCTTTGGTGTCTACTCGACAGTCCACAAAACCTCTGTCTGGTTCTTGCTGCTGCTGCTGCTGCTGTTGTTGTTCTTCTCTCTGCTTCTTCTGAAGTCTGTATTTCTCAGTCCATTCTTCTTGTTCTTTTTTAATTTCCTCTCTAAACATCTCTTCTATCAGACCTTGGACTGTGGAGAGCATTCTAACATTCTCTATTTCTTCAGGCTTCGGTATCAGGTTTAGCCTGACACGATGCAAATTGACATAAGCTTCGTTCAGCTGGGCTAGTCTGGAAGGCATCTTCATAAGTTGACGAGTCAACAGTGAATGGTCAGACTGGAGACCCACCCGCTTTATATGGTTCAAACGCGGACGCGATAGAAAACATCCCTACTTGGTTTTAGTGTCGGAATGCTATGATAGCGAATGTCATGATGAGGGATAGAAAGAAGTCAAAGAGCATATATTCACAGTGTTTTTTAAAACAAACGACAGACACATTTTTTCAAAACACAACATTTTTTATTCAAGTAACAAGTAACAAGTCATAACTCACAAGTAACAAGTAACATCAAACAAATTATTTTTGACAAGGTTGACAACGTTGTGAAATCATGTGAGATTTCCATTGATGGAAGTCATGAGGCCATTGATGTACACTACGTTTCCTAGCTAAAGACAAAAGATAACTATAATGGTCACAAAACCATCGATCTATTTTCTCATCGTTTCTAGAAGAGTGACGATCAAAATAAGTCACTAAATGTTCTAAAGGATATCCAAGACTGCGTTGATGAAGAAAATATACACAATATTGTCCACACACCATGGAATCTGTGCCTTGTAATTTCACATTATTGTATCGTGTCGTCTGGGCATTTCTTCTCATAAAGTCAATGATATCGTCTTCCAAAGGGGGTAATCCATACGAATCAAAATATTCCACACAATTCTCTTGAGGGAAGTAGACGGCAACCCAGTGAGTGCCTGGAAGATGACTTTCGTCCGTGTTGATGACATAAGCTTGATGGTCTTTAGGTTTGCGATGAGGTAGTTCATCTTTAGCGCACACGACAGGATTCCAAGAAGCAGTATACGAACTATTGTTCAAAAGGTAATAAAGTTCCCAGGTATCCATGTTCTGTTGTGTTGTTTTTGTTTTTTTCACAGGTAATGATAAGTCATCAATTCAATTCTGACTTTTTGTTTGAAACGATCTGTCAAGTATCCGTTTCTTTGCCTTGTCTCCGCACTCTGGGCTAAGAGAGCTTCGATGCGATAGATCTCTAGAGTAGTCAGTGGAGGACAGGAATGATCACGCAAACCTTTATACCACTCATGCAACACGGTTTCTTCTGAGATGAGACTCCAAGCGTCGTCCAGATACTCGTCCAATTTTTCTTCTTGACTCATCATCATACATTTATCGTGTTGAATTTGACTGGGATGATCGTTTTGACATCCGTAACAATATTTCTTGGACAATTCCGTAATGGTATTCGCTAGGTGTTTAGCAAAACAGGACACTAAATGTTGTTCTTGTTCTGGCCATCTGGACTTGACGACTACCTCGTCCTCTTTGACTTCGTCTTGGGGTTCTGTTTTCACGCTATCCTCCCATTCCATGTCCAAAGATTCTCCACTGTTTAAAGAGGGATAGGAGTCTTCCATTGTGTCTAATAGTCTAGAATGACTTCTCTCAAACTGTTGATTTCTATGGTATTATCGAATTCAGCATACAGGATGACGTTGACCGTCTCAGTGAGAGCTTCTGCAAACTGAAGTTCCACACGCAGTTGACCGGATTTTATAGGGTGGAAATGTCCCTCGTCGCTGCCTTGGTCTGGAGTGAAATCAAAGGCCCACAAAGTGTAACCTCCGACATAATCTTCGTACGAAATACCGTGACTGGTGTTGGTTCCTAGTTGCCCCGTAGCTTCGTACAGGGACAAGTACGATCTCAAGTAATTCTTCTGGGCAAAGTTAGGTTCGAAGGGTCTGGTACACAAAGTCTTGCCATCGCGACTGACTTCAATTTTGGACACTCTGTAGTGCTTAAACTGGAAAGGATTTTGATCGTGGGCTCCGTTGAAGGCTGCATTACTGACGATACCAACGATTAAACGTTTGGGTAACTGTCCTTGGAACAGATGATCTTCGATCTTGGATCGGAGTCCAGCAGCAATGGTGAATGTTTTCACTTCGACACGTCGTATCGGATATTTGGCGGTCGATCTGCTCAATGTTTGACTGATGTCGTTTCCCGCTTTAGGTAACACTTCTACACGTCGCACGTAAAGTCTGGCTTCTTGGATGATGGTTTTGTACTCGTTGGCTTGAGCCATCAAATGGAAAGCGACACTGCTGCGATTGAGTCTCAGGCGAATATCCACTCCGTTCAGCAAATACTTCTCTTGCAACCACATGTCCAAATGCAAACGATCCATCAGTTCTAAACTACGACCTTGCAGGATTTTCCTTCGACGATCGTTAAAACCCACATTGTGAGGATCGTCATCGGCTGTCAGGGCTCTGTCGTTAAACGTGTTCTCACCTGCAGTGTCAGGTTTCCATACCGCGCAAGCATCCAGATGAGTGTTCTTGACCTCTTTTCCGTACGTCAAGAGATTTTCTAGGTACGCTCGGTAAGGGTAAGTATCCGTGCTACTGCTGATCAGTTTGTTATTCAAGTACAAATCCACTTCGCTGAACAAGGAATGCATGAAATTGTTGACGGGAGCTACTGCGGCATCGGCTCCCGGATTGGTGTTGTCGGTTTTGATCACTTTCAGCTTTAGATACAAGTAACTATTATTCAGATCGATGTAATCTTCGGGCTGTCCTTTGATTTCAAACTCGATGGGAGCGGAATCCACCAAAGAGGAGACGGGATGAAATTCGACCCATTGGGATTCTTGCATCGTCATCATGGTGGGTGGCATGGCAAACAGATCCAGTTCCGACTTGGAACAAGCACAAGACTCTCGGTGCATCATTTTCCTTTTTTTAATAATCAAAAACGTCTAACTCTCGGACGGTTTTTCTTTTCTTAGTCTTTCTAGCTCTAGGGGCGTGAAGTCCTTTGAAAGGGTGTTTTCGTCGTCTTTTTCTGCCTTGTCCTTGCTGTGGCCTCAGGGAAGCAGGAATGCCTAACTCAGCATTGCCCAGGGCATTTATAGGAGTTTCTCGCCGACCCAAAGGGTCTTTGCCCGTTTGAAGCAAAACATTTTTGCCTGCTCTCAAGAAAGCTTCTTTGGGGCTTTGTTTGTCAATGATGACATTTTGGAGAAATTCTTTACCTTGCGTCAACACGGCATCTTTTAAGGCGTGCAATCCTCGTGTCACCATCGGTTTCAAAATGGGAACCACTGTACGAAAGGCCGATTTGAGCATATCACCTAAACCATGTCCTCGCTGTCGAGCAACTCCTTGGTACACAGGATACATGACTGACAAAAAGTTAGAGTAATCGTTTTCGAAAATGGAGTTTCACTGTGACTTTCCCTTTGGTGAATGGAATATTTTTTGTCCCAGATCTCCTTTTATAGTAATGTTGACAGTGTCGAAATACGGCTTACTGACGGACAAATAGTGAGGATTTACAAATTCACGGTGAA
>JAECUM010048769.1:0-11564 GCA_016617855.1 Megalonaias nervosa
ATATATATATATATATATATATATATATATATACCATCCAACACCTATGATTATATTATCCAACACCCAGTTACATATTTTATTCAGGACCTATCCGTATATATTATCCAACACTTATTTGCATATGCTTTCCATCAACTGAAGTTTTTATACTATCCAATACCGATTTTAAAATGCCATCCTACTCTCAGCTGTTATAACTGACATCACCCTTACACTGATTATCCAACGAAACTTAAGATTTTTCTTGTAAGGTTGTGAGTTTATAAGTTCATTTCTTGACACACTGAATAAAATGTTGTCCACATGTCAGAGGTTAATTGTAATGTTTTTTTCTGCTTGTTTGTTTAGATTTTTAGCGTTTTTGTTTTCATTTTTGTGTTTTTTTCAGGGGGGACAGGATGTGAGGGACAGTAAAACTAGGTTTTAAAACTGCGAAACTAAACGTTATATTTAATATAATGAACAACATGTACTTGTGAAGAAATATAGCAGGTCTACAGTATTTTGTTACGTTTATATATTGACTACGGCAGGATCATTATGAATGCGCACTCATTAAGCAAAATTTGGCAATGATTCAGCAGTATCTATGCTTTTAAGTGATTTAGGTGTTCCTGAAAAGGACCATAGCAGAGAAAGCGAGCAAGCTAGCGAGCGAGAGACAGACAGACAGACAGACAGACAGACAGAGACAGAGAGAGCGAGAGAAGCGAGACAGAGAGCGCGTATGTATGTTTGAACATCTTATCCATACTTAAAAATACAAATCATGTGATAGAGAAACTTATTTTGTTACTTATTCTAGTGAATATAAAAAACACCATGAAATTTCTAAAACACATTACGAAAGTCCATTTTTCCTCTTTAATACTGTCTTGTCTTTTGAATTTCTTTAGTGACAACATGGGTTATTCTTTTGCGTCAGTACATGTTCTAGTTGAACTCCAAAGCCGCGTTAATGAATAAAATATATGCATTATTTTTTGTTTTTAAAAGAAATATATAAAAGCCAGTCTCATGCAAATTGTTACTCATCAGTATTTTTTAAAAAAAAATGCGAGTGTCGTCCTCGGTGCCTAGGGCCTGTTGATAAGCACACTGGTTGTCTGTTAACTTATTAATGGGCGGAATGAATTTTTTCCTGCATGGTCAGTCGAAAGAAGAAATGATATAACCCGAATCAGGTGCTCAAGGCGTTTTCCAATTGTACAAAGCGTGGTCTGTCTAGCAATGAAAATATTACTGAAGAGATTTATTTTGTGTTTCAGTTTTAAACTTTAGGCAGAATCTGGAATGCTGTTTCGTGACACATGGGATAAACAGCAAACCAACGTTACACATCGTGATCAAGATTCAAGACAAGGAGTGTAAATATTACTGTCCATATTTATAGTTTCTTTATTTGAAACTTGGATATAAAATAATGCCAAGACAAAGACTGTTTGAAACCTTTTTCTGTCTGTGTTTTTTATATTAAACAGCACCGAAACTAAACGAGGAAACAGCAAAACTTAACAGTGGCGTCAATAGGGACCGCACCGGGTGACACCATCAGAGGGGGTGACACCAAAATGACTCTATAAAATTTTTGAAATTTTGGGCAGTAAGGAGGTCCATAGGGGTGACACCATGAGTTACCGCACATGACTGTCTATAGAATTTTTAAATTTTTGTGCAGGAAGGAGGTCCATGGGGATGACACCGTGAGTTACCGCACTGGGTGACACCAACCCTAGTGACGTCACTGAAACTGAAGTACATTGCTTTTGTGAATGGTGAAATAAGTGTCTATGCTTTCAAAGGAAAGACTGTGTTGTCCACAAAAATATGATGTGACTCTAGTTCTATGAAAAGAAAATGAAACCATTCGCAGAATTGTGTCTTGTAAAAGGAGTGATATTTTACCATTAGAATACCTAAGCTAAAAAAATAAACAGAACTTGTTCTTGAGCATCTTTTCAATGTTTATTTTGTATCACAATTGTCGATATTCTTAAGGATTGTTTTAGTAAACTGTCCTGTCACGATCATAATTTTACAAACATGCAACCCACAAACATACAACCTTATAATCAAAAGGTTGCAAAACGACTCAAATTATCTGTTTCATGAGATGATAAGTCAAGGTCTAAGCGTTCTAATCAGCAAAGAATTCCAAAATGCTCACTAACTTGTACTTTTTGTAACTTATCTAAGCCTTCTCATACAAGATCACAAATGGAGATACAAACGATTTATCAAAACTGCAGAAACATATTATGATCCAAAGAGTCGATGAATTTCAATAATGTTAGTCATATTTATTAATTTTTAAATATATTTTAATGCATGTTAATTGCATTGTGCATGAAAGACTACGTGTCAGTCACCTTATATGAATCAATTGTGTATCGCTGAATACCTAACAAGGCAGTCGGCTGCTTTGCGAGATGTACTTGCTTTCTAGTACTGGTAGTCTAGTAGTAGTATTACTATTTTAATCAATAACTTAGCGGGCGTTTATTATTTTGTATTTGATAATTCAGAGTGATTCTGTCTTCATGACAAGAAAATGAATTGATACATGAGATTTTTGTTTCAATAGGTGTCACCTGTTACTTTTACATTATTTAAAACAAAACTTTTTCTAGAACGCATTGATCAAATATTTTTCCGTTTAACCATTATTTCCTACTCTACTGATCTACGATGTGATTTCCATGATATACGGCTTTCATTTTTTGTAAACCATAGATAGATTGTTTGTACCGAACACACACACACACACACACACACACACACACACACACGCACACACACCGTGAACCACAGTAACTAACACACCACGGAAACATTGGGAATCGGACGTGGACAAGATTTAAAACAGTTAAATCTGGTGTGTTCAAGCTCATAAATGTTGTTTGCTTCAACATTACTCATTCCTACCTTAATATTTGATGTGCAATCAGTCTTAATGTTGGATTTCAGTTTTAAATTTAGGTGGATCTATTTATTTAAATTGTTCACTGGAATTACAAAGTGCTCATTAGTACTTCTTTGCCTAAATCATTCATTTGGAATTAAAGTGAATTCAGTCAAGGACATTTTTTTTAATTATATTATTGTGATATATCTAAAGATTGTTAACACATCGCCACATTCCATTCCACTGGCGCATTGGTACATTTGACACTACAGGCACAGAAGCGCATCCATTATTGGAATTCATTTGGTACACAGGTGGAATTCATACGGAACCCTATACATCTGGAATTGTGATAGAACTTTTAGGACATTGACAAATTTTCTCACACACCGTGACAGTAGTATTATAGCACTTTGAAATGCCAATGAATAGTTAGAATAATTAATTCCTCTCAAATTATATCTGAACACAACAGTAAATGATTCCACAGACTGAACTTAAAACATGAATTAATAATTGTTTACCTCATCTCCTTTATATACAGATATTTAGCTGGCCTATAGCACGATAGTATTTTCTGGAAAACTAATGATTTCTAATGGAAATTAGCTAATTCGTAACAAGGTCAGGTTTTGAACTTAAAATTTAGTAAACATGCTGTTTACCACTTATAATCACTACAAAATTCATGTAAGACAATACATGATATTAGTCAGGTAGGCCAAAACTCTCCCGTCAATGAAATATACAAAACAAACTCCAAACACAAAATCTACGAAAACAATTCTGGACTCCTATCGGGAATTTATAAGAGATATAACAACACTAAAGCTGCTTAACGATAGTAAACGAGGGGTTATTGTTTATTGCAGTAATTCAGTTAAATTAATTAAATCAAATTATATATTGCAGTAATTAGATTTATTTCCATATTTAGTACAAGGATCTCAAACCTCAATTGGGACCTTAGGTGCACGCAAATGATCTTCCGTCTCCAGATCCATTTTGAATGAATAGCGTATGGCCATCATATTTCCAATGCTACAGCCATGTAAGAATGATAGAAACGATTTCAAATGTACAGTTGCTCTAGCACTCCTATATACAATCTATATTGGTGATACATATAAAACGTCTCGTGTTAATTTTGGCATTAGGACTATTTTAATTTAATCAGAAACAAAAGCAACATTGTCTTCAATAAAATTATTGAGAGAAATCACTGTTTCTGTATCTGTAACGCAAATAAAGCATAAATGTTTTTGTACTGAATTTGGTCCATTGTGGAATGCTCCCGTCTTCTAACATGACAGCGCTCTAAATGGAATGTTGCATGACAGCGCAAGTAACAATTGTAAAACCTATTTTATTAAAGATTGCTGAAAAAGAAAAAGAAAATGTCGCTTAGTCTTGCAATAATGTATCATATAGAAAATCTAGACAAAAGAGTAAAATTTTCAGATTTAACTTTTGGTTTGAATGGAAAATACATCATACATAAGAAACACTTCTTCCTAGTCTACAGTACCACAGGAGTGGTGTTATAGAATTTGAAAATTACTCAGGGAACGGATAGGTCGCTTTTCAATCAATATTACTATACCTTTTTCTTATAAACCTAGCTGATATATACGTTGCCAAAATTTTCACAATACGTTGATCGCAGTATATACTTTTTATTTGGTATTATAATTATGATAAATTAACTTATCTTCGATCGAGTGCGGTATTATTAGGATGGGTAATGACCTGTATATGTACCTTTATAGGCAATTACCTGTATTTGCTATCGTCTAGCAGCTAATCCAAGTCTGGAAGATTACTATATGGCTATTCTATGCCTTTGATGTAGAACAAAATACGGACATCACACGCTTTCATGCATGTGAAAGGTTATGATTATTGCTTCTAAAATGCAGTTCGATCCCCAAGATCCCACTTGGTTTTACCTCAAGCATTATTTTTATCTAAGTGTAGTGAAGCAATAATGAATATACAGTTTGGTCACGTACCGTTAAATGGAAAGCGTATAGCTCTCGATTTGAAAAGATTATGATTTAATCAGCTCAAGGCAAAAGACTGATATCGGGGGAATATCAGCTATGGCCCAGGAGCTTACCTGAGTCAATGTGAAAGTTTTGTTTGATATCTACGAGGTCTTATGCCTAGTGGACGAACACAGAATTCCTTGAGTTGGCCTTATAATATTGGATGAACATTAAGAAAGATGTATATGTCACCTAAAGAAAAATTGCGAACGAATTTGTGAGTGGCACTATACGGAAAAGAAATAATGTTCAAAATTGGAGACATGTAACTCTTTTAAACAGGCTCTAAGATGACAATAATTAAAACCAACATTTATTACCCTGAAGACTGGAAGTGTGTGTGTGTGTGTGTGTGTGTGTGTGTGTGTGTAATTTTATACAATGATTGAGAAAAAGTGCAAGAGAATAAATAGTCACCTTTCCAAAACAAAAATATTATCCTTTGCATATGTTTGAAAAGCTCAACATGCCCATGAAGGAAACAATTCAAACAAATCTTAGATTCATGAGAATACAACAGTATTGTGCCATTGTATTGCACACGTTTTTGCAATATTATAGGCATTTTACAAGTTTTTCAAGGAGTTCATTCAAATCAAGCACAAGTACATAGTAGAAGAAACAAACAATGAAATCGTCTTGAATTTATCCATGAAATCTCGCTTCCAACTGAGCCCTTTTATCTTCAATACTATAATTCGGATTGAGCTTAGCAGTGGATGCATTTTCAGTTACCGATTTCAGACGAGCATTGCCGTCCAGTTGTTAAGCATAACCCGTTTCAAGAAGAGCCGAATTTTCAGGGCACAAAACTGACCCTAAGCAGTTAGACATGTGTATTTTTATTTAAAAAATGAAATCTCTGCATTTCTGAAAATTGGGTGTTGTTACTAAACAATGACAAAGTATGTCTGCTTCATAGTGTAAGTCTGGTTCAAATGAGCGAGAACCGTGCGTAAGCAGTTCTTGCAATAAACGATGGCTCTAAATACGGTCCATTTATTGCTTCTCATTTCATAACCAAACTATAGCGTACGATTGCAAAGTTGTTGCAGTACAAAAGCAATAGTTGCTCTGAGCGGTAACTACAAACAATACGAAAGAAATATATTTTAACACTTATAGTTGGATACATTCATGCATGTAGTCAACAGCACTAAGAAAGGAATATCTGTATTGTTTTTGCTTTTCTTCAAATGGAAATAAATCCCCGAAAGCACCTCTCCGAGTTGGCATTGTGAAAATCTGAAAATCTTTTGTTTTATTATCTGCGAATATGTATCTATAATTGAATGTTAAAATTTAACAAAACTGTAGATGGTTCGAAATCTGGAAATTGGCGAATTATTAAAAAGTTCCACTTAAATGAAAACATAACTAACGTTTTCTCGAATGCAAATCAAGTCATAGCATGCACATATTACTTGCAACCGTACAACTCGTATTACAGTGCAGAGATTGGGCTGAATGAAACACAATCAAGATCTTTAGAAACAGAATGAAATTAAATTATCCACGCTTCCTTACAAAACAGAATAGTTTTCAGAATAAAAGTAATGGACAAACTTCAATGTTGTGAATTATCCATGCATCTATAGTATGGAGAATCGGTCCCTTGCCTTCTTTGAATTTATAAGTATAATCACACAAACTTTTTACCAAATTCAAAATATGACGTTCTTAAAAATATTTCAACTGCAAAATAATGTATTCGAAAGCCTGTTCGGATCAAATACATGGAAATCCCAACAGACTATTTCGTCGTTCCATTACTTTTAGTGGAATCAAGATAATAATCGTCAAAGGCTTGATCTCTCTGAGCGTGGCTTGCGGACTAAGGAGGAAACACTAGAAAGGTTCAATAAGTTCTATAAAGGTTCCGTTAACGTTATCTCGAACCTGTAAAAGAAAGGTTTATTCAATACATATGCTAATTACTCGAGTTCTATCTCAATACACTGATGGTAATGACTGGATTGGTCGGCCGCTGGTTAGAGGAAGCACTGCCAAAGGCAGAGGATGAATTATGGGCCTTCATAAAGATCATATGGAAGATGTCTTTAATACCAGATGTGCACACGTTTTGCATAAATTGGATCAAAGCGCATGAAGAGCAATTTATGGCGAAAATTCAGTATCATCTGAGTCAACTGAACCATGAACAATAGACAACATAAAGAGGAACGAGAGAGGAGAATGCTATTGGAGAGAGAAACAATTGCTGAAAATTCGAAATGGCCAAGGAGCATTAGACTCTTATTACAGAGTGCACTATTTGGCAAAGCCTGAGACAACTATGCATCCCTGTCAGAACAGCAAAGTGCCGACTATGATCTGGTTAAGGAATGCATCTTAAAGGGTTATGAGTTAGTCCCTGAGGCTTATAGACAAAAATTCAGGAACTATAAAAAAAGAAGCAGGACAAGCTCATGTCGAATTTGCAAGAATAAAAGAGCAGTTATTTGATAGATGGTGCTTCGCTAAGAAAGTTGATCAAGATTACGAAAATCTCAGACAACTCGTATTACTTGAAGAGTACAAGAATTGCATCCATAGTGACACTAAGATTTATCTTGATGAGCATAAGGTCGAAACCTTGGAAAATGCTGATCGTTCTGCAGACGTGTATTCCTTAGCTCATAAAGTATTCTTTTGTAAGTCTTCTACTCAGCAGTCTTCTGGTAAAAAAGTATATCAGCCTAATACGAGCCCTTCTAAATTTCAATCTGGCACCACTTTTAGAAATCAAGTTTCTGCTAATATTGATCAGAAATCCTTATCTCGTCCTACGTGCACCTATTGCAAGAAGAAAGGACACGTTATTTCTGATTGCTACAAACTGAAAAATAAGCATCAGAATCAAGACAGACCTATTCCAAATGCTCTTATTTCTAAGAAGTCAAGGTCGTGTATTCAAAGCAATACATTTGTTGGGTCTAATAAACCCCAGTCTGATTTTATTATGGAGAATTATGAACCATGTCGAAGGGTTCTATATCGCTCATGGGTGATTCGGCCAGTCCTATCCCTATTAAAATTTTAAGGGACACGGGAGCTTCTCAGAGTATTTTATTATCGTTGAATGCTATACAATCTTTAATTGAATTGAACTTGTACACATCCAATATACTATCTGGCATTGCCAAATGTCACGGGAAAAAACTCTAATAATAGATCTACCTTTTTTCAGAAAGAAAACAAACACACCGCTTTTTCAACAATAACGCGAGTTTCACTGCACTCTGTGACCCTGCCTATGTAAACTCTCATTCTAAAACCAAACAGAAAATTTAACAATGTTTGTCCTATTTATTTTTCTCCGTTGCTTAAGAGTTCAATAGAACCAGACTTTGTTTTGGTGATGACCGTAGTTTTGTCGGAACCTTTGCCAGATTGTTTGGTGCGTGTACTGCCAAACATGACATCTCTTAAATTGGGATATCCAACAAATGTTATGCTAGAATGAAAACAATGAACATTTCTCACATAGAATATATCGTTGTCTTAATTATCATTGTCCTGTAATACCTTTAAAAAAAAATAGAACCCAAAATATAGTGCCCAACATTTCCTTCTTTTTCCATTCTTCCTTTCTCTCTGCAATGTGAGGTTAAGTCTGTCTGTCCATCTCTCAAATCAGTAGTCCCCGTTCTACTGTCACCCAATGCAGTAACACGTGTGTATGCGTGCGTGCGTGTGTGTTAGCTTTCGTTTGTACCAAAATTTCATATGAACATTACATACAAAGACATATTAACCACTGACTTAAACCATTTAATTTGTCCGTGTAGGTGTATGTCATCGTTCACAATTTTGTTCTACAAGTCACTTTTGGGCTACTAGGTTGTAAAACAAAATCTTCATGAGGCACAAACGAATTTCTTTCTTCACTGGTCTTGTTGGTTCTGTCATCCTATCAGATTTACCACCGATTTTTCTCTCTCAACCTCTCAGTCTCTCTCTGTAGTGGATGTAGATGGTGTTGAATATGAGGTAATCATATCCTCTTCAAGATCGCTAGCACAATCTTCTACTAACACATTAGGAAAGTATTGTGTGACAGGGATCGCTATTGTCGCATGGTGTCTGCTTTCTCCTTGAAAAGGTGTCGTTGTTTCATCTTGATTATAAACTTTAATTTCACTAAATTTTACACGCTACTTTAGCTCTTTACCTTTCACAGTGTGTAGGTGTAAGCCTTCGTTTTTAATTTTCTGTAAGTGCGTTTTTTGCGGCTGTCAAATGTGATAATAATTTTAGGGGGACGAATGAATTTCTTTGGGGCTGAATCAGGACTCTCATAGTTTTGCTACAGAGGTGGGGGACATTGATGCAGGCTCACTCATGTCGTCTTCGCAATCACTGACAGATTTGAGCTAACAGTTCGACTCGTGTATGGGGTGATGAATGATATAGATGGTGTGATGAATATTATTTTTTGTAATGTAAGGGATAGTATAATGCGTGAGATTGTATCTCCTTCTCTTACATTTTAAGCTAAAAGAGGGCGTTTGGATAGTGAGTCTGATATAATGGATGTATAGTTGATGTAATGGATAGTATTTCTGTGGTGTAAGGGATAGTCTATTTTGTGAAATTTCATCTTATTCGTTTGCATTCTAACGTTTGGAGTGTGTGTGTGTGTGTGTGTGTGTGTGTGTGTGTGTGTGTGTGTGTGTGTTGGTCTTTGTTTCTCCCTATGAAACTCCCTTTGTCCCTATCAAGTTCATATTACCTACCTACCTACCTACAGTAGCGCGTATTCAGGTCAGCCACTTAGTCTCTTGTAATAATTGGCCATGAAATACAAAAATAGGGACCTAGAAATAGGGACATAAAATTAGCATACTTAGCGACACTTTAGGGACACTATAGAGACAAAAAAATAGACATACAAATCCAATGGATATAAAATGTAGCTAACTAATCAAATTTATAAACAACCCATCTATAAAGAACTAAGAGATCTCACGCTCGGTTCAGCTAAATCTCGGAGCCTCTCGAACAGATCTCTTCGTCTTACTTACTTAACGGCACCTTAGCGACATTATACAAATAAAAAATAGGGACATAGGAAAAGGACATTATAGAGACCCATTTAGGGACATTGTAGGGACATTAAACCTACGCAAAAGTTTTAATCCGCATAGCTATAGCGTACCTAATCATATGTTACTAAATACATAAATATTCTAAAGCATAACGGATCACATAGAATAGCTCAGCTGACTACTCAGATCTATAAATAACTTATGTATAATTAATTACGAGATCTCCTTCTCGGTTCAGCTGCTCGGAGTGTTTGTGTTTTTGTGTGTGTATGTGTATTGGTATGTGTGTGTGAAAACAATTCAGCCTGACAATAAACATCAGTAAGACAGAATGCGTGTATCAACCGGTAAAATTCTTCAGCACACCTCCTCCACCAACCCCCATAACCATCGATGGTGAGGACCTAGTCCAGTGCAAAAACGTTGTCTACCTTGGTAGTACTATCTCAGACAATGCTAGCCTTGAGAGTGAGATAACATACAGGTTGGGGAAAGCCAGCACTGCTTTCGGCAAGCTACAGCATAGGCTCTGGAACAATACTCATGTGTCAGCTCGTGTGAAAGGGAAAGTATATCGTGCCATAGTGATGTCATCTCTCCTGTATGGTGCAGAAACCTGGACGACCTATCGTACACAGGCAAAGAGACTTCATGCTTATATGATGCGCCACCTCCGCCAAATTCTAGGAATTAAATGGGAGGACAAGGTCACAAACATAGAAGTAATGAAGCGAACAGGACTCCTGTCTATGACCGACATTCTTATTGAGAAAAACTTAAGATGGCTTGGTCACGTCCATAGGATGGATGAGGGGAGACTCCCTAGGCAACTTATGTACTCACAACTGAAGAAAGGAAACAGAAATCAAGGAAGACCACGGCTAAGATTCAAGGATGTAGCTAAGAGAAACATGAAAGCTAGACAGATTGACACCAGGAGATGGAATACTCTGGCTCAAGATCGAGAGGAATGGAGGAGAAGCATCTCAGCGAGACCTAAGCCATAGGACAGTCATCGTCGACCCACCGACGGACTGCAATGATAATGTGTGTGTATGTGTTTGTTTTATATCTCTATGTCTCTGTCTATGTCTCAAATCCTGTCCTAACCACGTCTCTATGTCTATGTCTCTATATGTCCTAGAGTAGTGCGTATTCAGGTCAACCCCTAGACACATTGTTGCGCCTGATTGAGGTCAACCACTTGCAACATTGTTGCTAGTGTCCAGTACCGTGGCGTCATTGAAGCTAGAAATGTTGAGGCTATAAATATTGACTTGGGTTTTCCATAGAAATTTCCACAAGCTGTAGCTATTAATAGATACTACCATTTTACAAAAGGAATTTCCACAAGTTGTGACAATAAATAGATAGTGGGTTTTTCATAGGAATTTCCACAGGTTGTAGCTATAAATAAATACATGGGTGTTTATCCACGATCGTCATACAAGTTGAGACTATAATTATATACTAGGTTTATCCATTTTAGTCTAAACCAGTGGTGTGATAGACTGATGTTCATCAATCTATGTATGTGTGTTTGTATATATATATATA